>VYZW01060036.1:4008-35322 GCA_013401315.1 Balaeniceps rex
TGACAGAGTTGCCAACGTGATACAAGTGTGACCATAGGATGCGTTGCAAGAGATCATTTTAGCAGAGAGACTGGAAGTGTCCAGGCCATCATATGAGAACCTGTTGATACTTCACCTGAAATGTTATATTCAGTTCTTGAAGGCAGCTTGTGTTCAGGAAGGGTGAGTTGGGAAGAGCAGGTGCAGAGGAGGGCTCGGAGCACTGTTAGGGGGAGCATAGGGGATCCTGTGTTATGATAGGAGAGGAGAGCAACTTTGTGTGTTTAGTCTAGCATGTGAAGAGGGGATATGATTGCTGTCTACAAATACATGAGGCAAGTAAACATTTTGGAGGGAGAAAGCTATTTAAGCTAAAGAACAATGTTGGCACAAAACCACATGGGAATTATTTTGCTATGAATGTAGGCTGGAAATCAGAAGAGGTTGCTGTGCCACCAGAGCAGTGAGATCCTGGAACAGGGTATTGGTGGGGACAAAAAGATTAACCAGTTTTAAGATGAAGCTCAATAAACTTGTGAATGGGATTAGGTGACACGATGCCTGCGAAATCACTAGGCTCATTTGCCCAGGAAGGGATGTTTGCGGGGTTTTGCCGAAGCGATGAAATGGTGAATGGGCTGTTGAGCTCCATGTGCGCTGTTGAAGGTCAACACACTGACGTGGAAGTTATTCCATTTGTATGAGACCAGGCAGCGTCCACAAAAATGGATGATATCTTGGAATAAGTGTTCAAAGTTCATTTTCCTTGATAGAGAAGAATAACACATTGCAGGCAATTTATCACATGAAAATATTTCTGTTTTTTAAATTTCAAGTTTAAGTACTGAAGTCTTTTGACTTCCAAAATTGCTAGGGGCTCCGCTGGGGGTTTGATACATTTTGGCACTCTGCAAACGCACGAGTTGGTCATAGCATGTATTTGTGGAGCTCGTATTTACCAATATGACTTGTTTGCACAGAATAAAATTTTCAGCAGGGCATAAGAGATAAAAACTAAATTTCCCTTTCTAAAAGTAATATGGGAATTAGCCTGCATTACAGAGCTTAAATTACACTGATTCTCCTCCACAGTTGGAATAAAATTTTCAAAATCATCTCTAATCTGTGAAGAATCTAAACCATATGGAAGTCTTCCTAATTCCCCTGGGTGTTTTTGACACTCTTACCCATAGGTCTTAGAGTATTTTGTTTTTTTCTGGTGCAACAATCTCAGTTCCAGGTGTGAGATTTTTCAGTAATAAAATAGTTACACCACTTAACTTTCTAGTGTCAAGGAACTTATATTAATAAGGGAATATCAATACTAATATATAATAATATCACTCGTAATAATCCAAGTGAGTTGTACTAGTTTTAATTATGTCGGTGCAGTTGATGGTGTCATTTTCCTACGTACAAAGACCCCTTTAGCTTCTGCTCCTTGCTTAAAAATGGGTCATGGGTTCAGAAAAGAATTAGGACTTTTCAAATGTTGTTTTTCCTTCAGGCAGAGAAACAGCTTCTTTGGAGCTCTGCTTCTGAAAAACAAAGATTGCTGTGATTTTTTTACTAGATCTTTCGAAATACTGATACAGCATTTTTTTGGAGCTCATCACCCGTAGCAATCACTCAGCCCTGTGGCTCATATCCTATTTTTGAAAAGCCATTTCCTTTCGGTGCACGTGTCTTTTCCCTGTGTTTATATGAAGCAGTCAATGGGGCTTTCAGCCGTAAGGATCAGAATGAAATCAAATAAATTACTTCCAAAGATAGGAAACCATTTCACACCTTGGAGCCTCATTTTGCTCCAGATGTAACGTGTTACAGCTCATGCCAGTTAGAGCCGATTATAAACCAACTGACCTGTCACGACACTCAAAATCTTGGTAGAATTTGTACTTTGCCTGCAAGCCAACAATTCATTTTCATCCTGTTTGGGTTTGGATCTGTAGCTGTGAACGGGGTGATTGCCCCGGAGTAATGATGAAATTGGGTTTTCATTTACTCTACCATTATGAAGAGGTGTATCGATACATGTGTTCATTTATAAATGCGCCGAGGTTCTGTAAGAAGTACAGTTCCTGCTAGCATTTAAAAAGAAATCTAAAGTGAATTTAGGTTGGACACAACCAGGAACACAATGTTTACATTAATTCTCTTTTTTTTTAAAGGGAGTGGTAACCTGTAGTTATGATTTATGGAGGGTCTTATTACCACATCTATTCCAAGGTGTTTCTCACACCCTTTCATTCTGGAGGAACTATTTTGATTCAAAACCAACTTTAATTGACTTTTTATCTTTCAGTGTAGAACGTGTTTGTGATATATTGTCAGGCAAGCAGCCTGCAGAGAAGTGTAATTCTTTTCTCAGGCCTCTAAGTGTGTTGATGGTGGTTGATGTTCATTTGTATTTGATTACCTCAAAAAATATTAATCTGGCCTTAGTTTTAGAGTTTTTGAATTGGGGTGGGGAAGGAGGTGAAATTTTGTCTTACTTAGTATTGTGCTTGCACACTTTTAATATACAAGTGCTGATGTTGGAAGCGTATGAAAAACACATTTGGGAAAGAAGATAATAATATATGTATGGTGATGTCCAAATGTAGAGTTTAAATCCTAGCAGGAACCTAGGTACCAGGAGGATCAAAGCTTCGCTGTAGTGAGTACCGCCTACTTGCCGTGTGCTCTGTGCCTCACTTTTCCTGTCTATAAAATAGAGCTCATAAATCTTGCCATCATTTACATAGTGTTTTGATATCAGGTTTCTCTCCAAGGCTGAAGTAACATTAATTATTAGTCGTGGGACTGCTATTTCCCTTTGATTTCTCCCCACCTCCACATTGTCATGTATGCAGCCCCTTCTTCAGGACGGAGGACAGGCTAAACCACCCTCGCTGAGATTACTCCATCACCTCTAATGGTGTAGCACAAAGCCATTCGTGTCTCCACTCTGGAGTCTAAAGTCTCTGAACTTCATTAGCCCAAGGGAGTGGTAGGCCCAAGCGTGCTCCGAAATGCCGATCTCCTGTTTTGATAACTGAGCTCTAAAATCAAGATAAACAAGCTGCCCTATATACTGAACATGTCCTAATTGCACACTTCAAGCAAACCAGCCAATCGATGAGTGTATGTCGCCCGCTAATGAATATTTGTAGTTTTGGAAGATTTCATATGTCATGTTGCTTGTAGCTTCTGCAGTTACTAGCAGAATAGCTTTGAAGACCCTGTTCAGGAGAAGAACCTGGCTTTATCTAGACCAAGAAACTGTGTAATTTAATTTCGTATGTTAGCTGGGCATGGTCACTCTTATTCAAATTATATTAGCTAATATTTCTTTAAAACTGTTTACACTGTGTGCAGAGTTGTGTTTAAAATCCTATTAGCCAATACATTTCCTAGTCTAGATTCAGGGAGGGTTGACTCCCTGAAGAACTCATAGCAGGACTTTGTTTACTTGGAGGGGGTAGAAGAGGGAGGCGGGGAATGAAGGGGTAATGATGTTTGAAACAGTCCAAATGATTTTTGCTGTGCCAAATATTTTGCTGTCTGTCCCTCTCCTTGCTTTTATTATTGCTAAGATTTTTTTTTATTGAGAGGTGGCTCTCAAGTCATGAGGGTAACTTTGGAAACCATGAGAGTATTGCCACCAACCGAGGTCTTGGGTGTTCAGTGCTGGGAGCCAGGGCTCTCTGTGGGGGCAGTGGAAGAAGGAAGGCACAGAATAAGCATCTGAGTCAGGGTGGCCAGTCTGGCAGGAGCCCCAGGGAGCCATGCGCTAAGACTTGCCTTGAACCAGAAACACATCGTGGACCTTTAAAAGCCAAAGAGAAAACTTTTGGAGTGGGAGATAACAGTGGCTTCTCCTGACTAACAGGAGAAAGAGGCTGGATTTGATGTGTAGTTTGCTCCCAGGACGGCCTGATAATAGGAATTCCTTCCTTCTGCAAGTCACAGACAGTTTAAGTTATGAGTCCTGCACTTCGACTCACAGTCTAGCACCTTACATATAAAGAGCCTGAGCTCCCAGATTAGGTACCTGACGCAATCACTAGGACATCGAGTGGTGTGAATGCCTTCAGTCTTGCTGATGGAAGATCATCTAACGCCTTTTAGATTCTGCTCCACTCGAAGTTTCTAAACTTCCTTGGTTTTGGTTTTCTTCCCCTGGTCACTCATAGTAGGTCTCGGAAGGTAGGTGTGATGCTACAGTTGGCAGGTTAGGCAGGGATAGCAAACCCATTGCTCTGTTTCCTTTTACTAAGTCTGTTTTTACTGTAACTTGCCATAGTTCTAATTTAGTAGTGCAAGTGGCATATGTTGGGAGGAAAACACTATTATCTCAGCCAAGCATTAAATACTGTATAATTCCAAGCCTTTCTCAAATGATGGCTTGGATTATTGACTTGAAATGCAGACAATGTCACCGATCGTACTGATACTGCCTTTTGAATATTGTTAAGAGAGTTGCAGTAAACTCTAAAGTTGGATGTAAAATTCCCATTGATGGTGGAGCCGGACTTTCCTCGTTCTCAGGAGTTGTTGCGATTTGATTTTCGTCATGGTTTTCCTACTGATGTCTCCGTTTTTTCCTTTCTTAAGATATCCTCTCTCTGGAATGTCTAACCTTTCTTTAAATCGCCTGCTTCCTACAGTCCCATCACAAATCAATTGCACTCCCACAGTTACCGTTCAAATATAAATAAGTTAGTTAAATGGTTTACCCAAATGTGGTAAAACAAATAGACCTATCCTGTGTTTTGTTTGGGGGTTTTTTTGGTTTGTTTTCTAAAACATCCATCTAGAGCCTTATAGTAAGGGCTTTTTCTGTCTTGTCCGTTAAATTGCATGCACATCAATAACACTGTGTATCAACATTCATTAATAAACGTTGGGTCCTCTATGTATCCCCTTCCTGGGCAAGATTATTCTATACTGTGTATTTACTAGAGCTACATCCTGTCTACTTCAGCTACTCGAGTAAGTAGCAACATTTTAACTGCTGAGTATATAGTGTGCGTCATTTATTTGTCCTGACTAGATCCACTGCTGATTTCATAAACATTTGGGGAAAGAAATACCAAACTAGCAAATATTTGGAGAACCCCCTAATGTAGGATCTTAAGAGGATGATGTCGTCTCTCAGTTTGAAGATTAAAATCAGTGCTGTTCACAGCTGATTAACTTTCCTTTCTAATCATAGAATCACAGAATGGTTTGGGGTGGAAGGGACCTTAAAGATCATCTAGTTCCAACCCCCCTGCCATGGGCAGGGACACCTTCCAATAGATCAGGTTCCTCAAAGACCCATACAACCTGGTCTTGAACGCTTCCAGGGATGGGGCATCCACAGCTTCTCTGGGCAACCTGTTCCAGTGCCTCACCACCCTCATAGTGAAGAATATTTCCCACAAATTGAGCTAATGTAATAAAACTTAGCAAAACAAGGTATAGTAAAGCCACAGAGAATATTTACATGACAGTGAGCTATAGAGTGGCTCAGGCTGTCCTGGCGTTCACTTTGTAATGGCTCTATGCTTTATCCTGTCCAATGGATGGGTGTAGCAATGACAACAGTCCTTGTGTTGGGTTGAAACAGCCTCTTTGATGACTCAGAGGTGATGTGAATTAGCTGCACTATATTTTCTTTATATCTAGACAGTGATCAATCGTTGCTTTCTTTCCCATCAACTCTAACGATTCTCGGTTTTGATCCTACAGAGTCATCAGCAAAGTGGTGCCAGCTCCAGAGGCCAAACCTTCTACTCCTGTGAGCCGGCCCAAAACACCTCCACCCGTGCCGTCACCAGTACCAGCTCCCGTTCATGTCACCCCTCCTCCAGCTCCAGCTCCTCCTCCTCCACAGGCTACTGTCTCACCAGTCCTGATCCCACCGCCTTCTCCAGCTGTCTCAGCGGCAGGAGGCTCCAAAGCTCCGGTTAGGAGCGTGGTGACCGAGACCGTCAGTACTTACGTGGTAGGTAACACATACTGCCATGCTTTGTCCCAGTGCCAGTGACATTCATCTCTTGAATAGTTGAGCTCCTGGTGACTCATTGTCTCAAACTGATGGTACCTGGGCTTGTGATGTTGCTCTATCAAGCTACTCTTTTTCCAGCCCTTGCTTCCATACACGTGTTTTGAGGGGTTAATAACTTAATTAAAACACTAATACTTGGACTGAATTTTTCCTGTGTTCCCAGTTCAATGTTTAAGTTTCTTCTAACAAGTCCGGTTATATCCCACTTGGTATTTTCTGCTAGCATTTATTTTTGGAGGTGGAGATTTTTTTATAGATGCTTTTATAAATGCCGAATTGAAACCTCAAATGTCAAACTCACCATAGATTTTTCTGTCAGTCAGGTGAAGTACAAAACCCTCATACAACATCAAGAATTTGACTTAGCCCTCATTTGAAATGTGGAGAGTCCGCTAATCTCTTTTCTGGTTTCCTCAACATACAGAAACTGCAAATGTTTGTGCACCTCAGAAAGTCTGTAGATAGTTCATTAGTCTACAGTTCATTACAGTTTGACATATGCTCTGAACTTGGCCTCTCTCTGGTAGCATTAAGACTTCTTCATTCCTTTAGAAAAGTTTCCCATCCAACATGATGTGGGAGCTACATTCTCTAAAAGAACATGGACATACCTCTGGGCAGGACTAGGATTGCTGTGCTACTGAAAACTTCTGCTTTAGATGCAATGTAAAATGGAAGTCCTGACCATTTCTGGTCATTGAGGAGCAGCAGATACCATTAACAATGGCAGCAGTGTTGTTATCCTCCCTGTCCTGGCTGAGTTCCAGCTTGGTTGGTGACACCTTGCTTATCTGTAGTGTGGAGCAGTTTAAAAATCTCACCGTTTAAAACACCTGAAACTTGCTTTTATTACAGAGTTTCCTGTGCTTTAATTGCAACGTATGCATGATTTTTTCTCTTATTCCTGGTTTTATAATGATTCCTAGTGTAAATGTACCCTGCCGTTTCTAATGGAAAAGGTGCTCTTCCCCGCTGGACTTAAAACTGTCGTATCGCGTTACTGGTCTCTATTTAAACAGCTGCTACATTTCATTCCCCGAGTCGGTTACAGCACTAGATGACCACACATAGGCTGTGCATATCTTTGGGTACAGGATACACGTCCTCACCTTCGGTATCACAGGTGTAAATGCAGTGTCACTCACTATTACAGTAGTGCCCAGAAGCTTGGAAATTCACTCTAAGAGAGAAATATTTCCAAAATACTATACTACATCCCATTTTCTTCAGTAAGCATTAAAAGCAAATGATGTTAGTTTAAAGAAGGAAAACCTAGAGCTTTTCCTAGGTACTTCCAGTGGTAACACTCTTAGCACCTTACGGAGAATTCAGAGGACACGTAGGCTCCAGGTTATTTCTTTCTTTTACATTATAGTTGAAACCAGGGCTTTACTGCATTAGGATCCAACCACGCGCACAGGCAGAGACTCCTGATGCGAGACATTTATAAGTTAAAAACCTGAGAGAGAGTTCGAGGAAGAAGGAAATAATTAATAACTATTAGCCCCTTGTACGAAGGGAATCCAGGACACAGAATGATGAAATGGCTTTCCCCAGGTCACACGGGAAAGCTCTTCTAGAGATAAGATTGGAGCCGGTGTGACAGAGGTGCGCAACTCCCTTCTGCTGGGGAGGACAGGAGGATGATCTTATAGTTTTAAAAAAAAAAAAAAAAGATACGGTGTGGGATCTCCCTGCAGGATAGCATCCCAGTAAGTGTGCTCTGATCATTAACTCTCAGTGGTTTGTACTAAAATAGCATTCAGCAGTCACATACTGTCCCTCCTTCCACGACCCTTGGCTCATTAAGGAATGAGAAGTTACGCAGTATTTTTAACATTCTCATTCAGCAGCCCAATGTCTTGTTTAACAAACAGGCAGAAGTTTCAGTGGTTATAGACCACCCCGTCCCTCTCCAGCCCCTGAAAGCCTGAGACAGGTATTCTGCAGACAAACATCCCCCCTGAAAAACTAAGTTTGGAAAAGTTAGGGTGCCTATCTTCTAATGGGGCAACATCAGGCAGCGCTGCCTACACCCGGCACCGCCACTGCCTACAACAGGCAGCAGCGTGGATGGGGTGCCCACCAAGTGCCAGTGCCCGTGCCGGAAGATGGTGTGGGTGCAGCCAGGTTGCTCAAGCAGGTCGTAAAGGGCTGTAGCTGTCAGCCCAACAGCCCGCAGCATTGCTTCTCTGCAGCACCATGGCACAGCATCTCCTGCTTCCCCAGCAGGGTTACCCCACAGAAATGACTATGGACCTCTTCACGCCGAGCACAGACAGTTCACCCACGGAGCAGATGCTTCTCTATCAACTTAAAATGACTTTGCAGATGTGAGATTAGATGCGTAGATAGGAATGATTATTGCAATCAGTCAGCTTTAAAATCGAGTTCCTTGTATGACGTTGCCTACTCCATTTCGCTGTCGGGAAGGGGATTGTTCCCTGCTTAATATTCCTGGCCTTTGTATTTTCTAGTCTTAAATCACAAAAAAAATTCAGGGGTTTAAGACAGGTCAGTCAAGAGTGATGTGTTGGTTGCAGCTCTGGTACATTCCTATCGATTTTTCGGGAAGTGGTGTAAGATGTACAGACCACCGTGTAGTGGATTTTTTTTTTTCCCCCTAAGAGCATTTGGGGCTTTTCATCTACTACTTTTTAATATCATTCTTGTAAGCTGTACAGGTAGCAAAAAGTTATTGTCTTAGATACGTGTAAATGCACTAATGCACAAAAGCTGAGAACAAAACAGTTTATGTTTTTGAGATTCAGTGATAATGTGCAAATCTTCATAAAGGAATGATGAAATCAGGGTAATAACCCAGACATCTTGTACTTTGTATTGTTAGTTGCACTTCTTTGGGCGGATTTCGTGACATTTCGCATGTATGTTTTTACCAAAGAGCAGTTAAAGAAACCACTTGAAATTTAAAAATATAAATAATGGGTCTAGCAGGATATAAACATAAAAAAAAATTCATAAAGCTCTGAATATGATAAATCCACTAAGCAGCTGCCTAATACTGTAAATGATCTGCCTCTCTTGTTTCGTTTACCCTTTAGTAAATTGTACTGTGACATAAATGTCATAAGGGGAATGGAAAGTTACTCAGTAACAACTTTTTTTATATCCTGATCTTATCAGCTAGTTGAAGTTGAAGACTTTGGCTAATAAGTAATACGGCAATATATACCCATGGCACCGTATATTTTACATGCATATAAGACTGTTATCTTACGCAGGAGGCTGCCTTTGCTCGTTCTTGCCATTAACAGGGTAGAGTTTAAAAAGTCGCGATAGTATAGACGGAGGAGAAATTGTGTCCCTAAGCCCTGGCTGCTATATGTGAATGCCTGTGCTTAGGTCGGGTGGTATAACTGGCTTTACTGGTTTACAGGACAATACAGAAAAATGCGTGCTTTTGTCAACAAGTACAGTATAGAAAAATCAATTAAAACATAACGCCGAGCACCTATGATCAGAGAATTCATAAATAACACGGTGGCTGCTGAATAGCTGTGTCAGATAAGCAAGAAACTGTTTTTTTAATGTCAGTTTTGCTGCCTGCTTAGCCCTGAAAACCAGCTAACTTTCCTTTTCTTTGCACCAGATCCGAGACGAGTGGGGTAACCAGATCTGGATCTGTCCTGGCTGTAACAAGCCAGATGATGGCAGTCCAATGATAGGTTGTGATGACTGCGATGATTGGTATCACTGGTAAGTTGCTCTCATCCATCCTATTCTGCCGTTCCTTGGCAGATTGGGGCTATATTGTTAAAAACCTTTTTTTTTTTTTTATGCTTTGTGACGCCGGGAATATTTAAATGGCTTTACTGTGTCCAATTTAATAATCTGGAAGATATTTTTATCTCTGGTTCTCTGGAATTTGAAAAAGCACATTTTAAGCTGCGAACGAGAGTTACTTTTTTAATTAATGGGCATTGGTGATAACAGTTGTTTTTCAAACTGCTGGGAAATATTGCTGATTCCGGTCATTTGTGAGAACTACAGGATTATGAGCATAGTGTGTACAGATAGACATTTCAAATTATGAAGCATTGTATGAACAGTAATATAAATGTCAGCCCTTATAAAAGGGTTGGAGGGAATTAATCACTTTTTAGGCGTTTTCTTAAACAGCTACATAAAATCATAAGGTTTTTTGCAGTTATATTAAAGAAGCATTTGAAATTATTTTAAATCTAGCCTGGTATACCTGAAAGTGCACTCATGTTTTTTATTAAAATAACATTTCTTATCTCAGTGTCCTTTCGATATTTTTTTTTTGTTTCAAAGCAAGTGTTTTTTAGGTTTCCGTGCGATCATTATATTCATTAAGGTAATGATAATATAATTGCTGTATTAATTTGAAGGCCAGATCCTGTCTCCCACTGAACAGTTTAATGTCTTTGGGTAAGAAGCAAAAGTGACGTTACTGCACTGAGATGGTACGATATTTTCCTGTCCTTCGCAGGCCTTGCGTTGGGATTACAACTGCACCCCCAGAAGAGATACAGTGGTTCTGCTCCAAGTGTGCCAACAAAAAGAAGGATAAAAAACACAAGAAGAGGAAGCACAGGGCACACTGAAGACTTTGCAGCGGACTGAAGTCGTGCGGTCGCCGTGGCACCTTCTGCCCTGACTCCGTTGCAGGGGGGATCCAGCCTGCTCGTGTCTCACCCTCCGTCACCAACTGTTAGGTTGATGACTCTGGAGTGAATCCGGGGCGAGGAGATGCTCTCCATTGGGGGCTGTTGCGTTTCGCAGACCAGCCGAGCCCAGGGGGTTGGATTTTGGTACATTCTGATGCTGTCTTTCACCTACCGAGGGAAATTTGCGCAGAGTGATACGAAGACTTCGGTAGTTCATGGTACCGCTCCCGCTCCTGTGGCTCGGCAGCAACAAAGATGAATGTTGTAAATACAGATATCTGACCTATTCTTTCTCGACTTGTTATTAATCCCTCCTGAACCTTTGCAGTAAGGTGCTGAGAGGAGGAGAAAATGTAAATTGCAGTAAGTTGTAAACTGAGGAGACCTTCTGGAATGATTTCTGTAGTCTGGATACAGTTCAGCCTCTACTCCTGCTGAGCCAGATAATCATAATGTGGAAATAAAAAGTGGCTGGTAAATATTTTTGTGATGAGAATATATGAAGCTTTTTTCCTTGATTTTTAGTACTAACATAAAATAAACACGTTCAAGCTTTTGTGATATATCTTCTATTTTTTAAAAAAAAAAAGTTTCTATTGTGTCGATTTTTTTCTTCCATGTGAATTTATTTTGGTGGACCTGTAATATATTTTATACTTTGGTTTTTGTTTTTTTTAGTCTTTGTCAATGTACCTTTTCATTGCTTGTACATTTCACTGGTGTGTAAAAACACTTCCCATTAAAAGAATTTCACACGTGTAAATACCTGATATTTATAAAGTACTTTTTTTTTTTTTAATTATTTTTTAGGGCTTGAGGATTTTCATTTTCGTTTGCCTGAGAATACAAACCTAGCAGCTATTAAAAGCCCGTGCGACGTACGCCTGTCCTTATGGCTTTAAGGGATTGGCGAGATCTGCCCCAGTGGCGCGCGCACGAGGAGCCGGCCAGCACTGTAATTAGGCCTCGATTCAGATACTTAAACATGTGGTAACTTCTTAAGAAGTGAGTAATCCTATTGCCTTCAAGGAGGCTGTTCCCACACTTCGTTATACATGTGCTTAAATGCCTTCTGAACTGAGAGCTTAGGCCAGGGGGCTCTGCACTTTTAATGGTAGCTACAGCGTGTTAATCTGTAGCTGGAACTGAGCTTTTTTTCTTTTTTCTTTTTTTTTTTTTTTTTTAAACAAGTGGTAGTAAGTTTGCCAAAACGATCAAGCTCATGTTTAGATGATGGAGATGCAGAATGGCATCACGCAGAAGACGCGTTACTCTGCTTTGTGTATCCCCTTGGAAAGACCAATAAAGTGAATACGAGTCGTATTCCCCATTGAAAATGAGGTGGGAAATTGCAGAGGAAAAAAAAAAATAAAGCAGTATTAGATATTGTAGCAATGCATCTCGGAGCTAAATAAAATATAAGAATGAATCTGGTACAAGAATTATACCTTTTGTTTCCGAAGCTATTTGAGACGTCGTCGGTGAATTTGGGGATATTTCTACTTTAAACCATGCGGTGAGAAACATCTGATGCTTGACAATATGGCCCTTTAACCTGTTGCGCAGATATTAAGAGTTATTTTTTAAATGCATCCAAATTGATATTAATGAGAATGAATTAGTCATGTTTTTAAAAGTACCAGTCTAGTTAGGGAAATGAGGCTTTGCTGATAGAACTGTTAAATTGCAAATCAGTGGAGATATGGATGAAATTGGTTTATTAAAAGTGCACTGTTACTTTCTTTGTTCAATGCCACCTCATTTATATTCTGTCCCTGCTAATTACCAGTCAAGAAAGTTCTTGGATTTGATTTTTTTTTTTTTTTATTTTGAATTGTTGGATGTTGCAAACCTGATTCTTGTTTTTTTCCATGTGTAATGTGCAGACATACAAAACCCACAGTCTTTGGTTATTTCTGGTCGCAATAATAAAGAACTAGCTTTTGGTAAGTTGTTTATCCGTTTCCTCCTCCCCTCCGCTAATCAGAACTTCTCACATTTAATCAACTAAATTATTCAAGGTGCCGCGGGAGGGCTGAACTTTGCCGTTTCGACGGCCATCCAGCTATTTCTATGCATGCTTGTGCATTGCTGCCGCCGGGTTGGTTTCCTACCCCAGGTTTTATGATTTTATAAATGACCCCTGTGGCAATAAAACCAAAGCATCATTTTCAGGAGGCTTGTGTGGCTGACGGGATTAGTAATGGGAGAAGGGGCCCTTCACCTCCGGGTCATCGGTTTGAAGCCAGCCTTGGTCCGTAGCCGTGCAGAGCCTGCCTTCCCTTTCGCTTACACTGGTGCGTATCAGGAATCGGTGATATAAAAGAATAATTGGCTTCCAAAAATAGTTATCTCCTGAGCAGCCATGTGGCACGGACCTTCCTTACAGCCCCTTGTACCACCCAACTGAGCAAGCCCAGCTGCTTCCCAGATGTTTGTATTTGCTGCTATAACTTCTTGGGTTGTGTTTCTTCTCCGTAAATTCTGCCAGTTAGGGCTGCTCCCTTGATTCGCTGCTTGATTTTATGGTTGGGCATTTGTGTTCCTCTGAATCCATTTATGAATTGGGTTTTGGACACCACCGTCCATGGGAAGAGGGCACGGCAGGTGGGTTGCAGGTTGGTTTGCTCGTTGGATGTCATGGGAGAGCATCGGTGTCTCTGAATGGTTTTCCTGCCTTGGAGGGCAGCTTCATCCAAGAGGAAAGTCAGTTGTGAGCACTACCTCTGGAAAACATCTCTTTCCACGGGTAGTTGGAGTAGAACTGGTTAAAAGTTTAGAAAGTAAAGAATTAAAGAGTTTGCAGTGAGGAGAACACAACTGGCTATCTGCTCGTGGTATAATGAGAAGACAGATACCATTTTCCCCCCTTTACTGATGCACCGTACAGAGTGGATTTAAGCGGTACAGCAAGTATTGGTAGCAAATATTCAAGAAAAGAGCGTAAAAGCTATTCCGTGAGAAAAGCTTGTTGAATCCTGCCTTTACTCAGGGGCCAGATTATTATCTGGAGTCAGTTGGGAGTCAGTTGGAGCTGTGTCAGTTTACACCAGCCCAGGAGCTGCCCACTCGTGCGGCCAACGTTGGGGCTGGGGAGCAGCTCCGTTTATTGTGAAACGAGGCGGGGTTTTTTATCCTTTTTATCCTGTAAATCCTCCTCTAGGGCAGCCTGTGCATGCAGGTCGCTGGAGAAAACGGCAGTGCTGGGTGCTCGCTGCAAAGCGTGTTAGTCATTAGGCAAAATTGCAACTTGTTAATGAGTTTTGCACCCAGAGAAAACCATGATGGTAATATCGAGACGGTAAGCACAGAGCTCAGAAATGGAAGAAACTATCTTGACTACTGATTTTTATTGGAGGAGAGAGATATAAATGCAGAGCATCCATCCCCGGAGTAATGGGGATGCACTTTTCCTGAGATAATCTTCCTTCGGGGCTGTATGTCGTGCTCAAAGCATCATTTCTCTGCTTGACAAGGTGTTTCTCTTCTGAAGGTGTCCACAGCTAAGTACAGTGAGGATCTTTATGCTCTGCAACTGATTTGTGATTCCAAATGTCCTGGAAGAGAAAGGGGGAAAAAAAAAAGAATGGGAGGGTATCAGAGCCTGCTGACTTTGTCTGGGCTTTCCAGAGATAAAATATAGTGTATTACTTCACTGTATCACCTAAACCTTCTTTGTTCTCCTTTCAATAGGACGATTAAACAAAGACCTACTAACCAAATTAAAGTATAAAATGAACGCTGAGATATGGAAACCTTGCCAGGAAGAATGTTAATGAATGAAGTTCACTAAAGGCATGCTGGCTAAGTTTTCAATACAAATAGTTTTATGGCCAATCTCTTTAGATCATAGCAGTTTTCTTTAGAAGTTTTAAGTCTCAAAAGTAGATGAGTTTCCTTCGCCGGGGAATGAATTAGATAATGCTCTGAATAAACTCCCTCTCCGCAGTCTTGTCAGTCATGCTACTTAGGAAACTCTCCCTTTCTTCTGGGGACTCTCGGATCAGCTGTAACCCAAAAAGTAGAAAGCTGCTATTAATCCATGTGTGCTGTATGGCAGAGGAGGCTGTAACGGGAGATTTACGGCCGGCAAACAGCTCGTACCTGGCTGATGTGAGCAGAAGCCTTTAAACGTGAGCTATGGCAGCTGATCCTGGTGTGCTTTCCCTCAAAGGTGCTGTTTCAGCCTGTTTAAGGTCTACACCGGGTGAAGGGGGACAGACTTTTTAGCAGGGCCTGTTGCGATAGGGGGCAATGGTTTTAAACTAAAGGACGGTACATTCAGACTAGACAGAAGGAAGGAATTTTTTATGCTGAGGGTGGTGAGACACTGGCACAGGTTGCCCAGAGAGGTGGTGGAGGCCCCATCCCTGGAAACATTCAAGGTCAGGTTGGACGGGGCTCTGAGCAACCTGATCTGGTTAAAGATGTCCCTGATCACTGCAGGGGGGTTGGACTGGATGGCCTCTAAAGTCCCTTCCAATCCAAACCTTTCTATGGTTCTAAGATGCAGCCCTTCGTGCTTATGGAGTGACCTTTTGCATCAGGACTTTAAATCCTGTGATGCTCTCCGGAGGGAGAGCAGAGGAGAGCTGGGGGCTACTGGACCACCGTGCCCCCTTCACCCGCTCCCCCTTGCCAGTCTCCCCCTTAATTTTCCTTCCAGTCCTTGTTTTCTCTAGAGACCCTGACCCTTAACTCAGGTTTCTGGTGGCCAGTGCCGAAACCACAGCAGCTTGGCAGCTGTTGGATGCCTTGAACAACCAGGGACTTGCATTCAAATGCGGTGGCACTGAGCAGGTGCTGATAGTTGAGATTTGGTGGAATGCTGCTGCCTCGAGCTTCGACCAAGGAGGCCAATTTTTCAAAATGTCAAGTAAACCCAGGATAGGTCAAAGATCTTCCACGTATTTTTTAAAACACGAGGAGAAAGTAATTTCTTATGAACACAACTCCCTGTTATGTACTCAATGTGAGCGTTCCCATAATGACTTTGAAACAGGTTTATAAAACCAAGCAGAAAATAATTAGATTATTTTATTGCCTAAATGAGGGGATGAGGGAGAAAGAGGCTTAAAACGCATTTACAAAAATTTAGGTTTCATCAACATGTCACGAGTAGGAATTTGGTTTATAAATTAGAAAGTCTTGCCTGTCGATTCCTCCCTAAGCCAGCGTGGTTTTGACAACTTACCGTGCCTGTCATTTGCTTACTGTGGGACTAGTGACAAGTGTGATGGGGTGTCACCATCCCACCACCCCTGGTGTTACCCAGGGCATCCAGTGCTGCTGCTGCTTAGCTGCGTGCAGGAGACCTTCGGTCTTCTTCCTTCAAGCTGATCCCTCCCCAAGTGTGGGACGGGGGACTATTTGCTGTGGATTTTTTAAATTTGTCATTCCAATTTTAAAAAACTAATTTTTTTTTCCATATACAGAAACAAATTAGGAAATAGGGGCAGGGAATAATGTGCAATTGTTTATTTTTAATTGAGATGTCATTTACAGAACTTTTCTAATAAGTGCTGTAAGAATTGTCATGTTTAGAGCATACATCTGCTTGCAGGTTTTGTTGTCCACATGGTAACCATTGCATGTATTCAAAGGCAGAAACATCGTCCTGTTATCGGGAAAACTGGACACAGTTCTCAGCTCTGTCGTGGCTTTACTGGTGCATTTGGGCACAGGATCCATGCATGTCCCAGTTTCCATCCGCAGGCGGATGATAACGTTTGCTGCTCTGGCAGCTCTGCTTCAGCCTTGGACCCAGGTGATATGAAGCTTGTAAAGACAGCCCAGGTCTTCCCATGGGTTAAAAAATTAGAATAACACCCTTCACATGAGGTGGATAAAGCTGCAGAACTATTAGGAGCTCCCCCAGTGCTGGGTCTGTCCTTGAACCTGCTCCTCAACGGAGCCTTTCTCTGCACTTCTGCACTTGTGTTTTCATTGAGGTTGGGAGCTGGAAGCCAGCTACTACACTCCTGAACCAGACAGATCCTTTGGCTTTGCAGGTTTTAGTTGACCCTCTTCCAACAAGTTTTCCAACATGAATCCAACGCTCTTTTCATCCACTGATTTTGCGCCTTTCTGTGGAAGGAGCCTGTCTGCGCTCACATTGAGACCTTATTTTGCTACTAGCTCTTTTTTGCTTCCAGGGATATCTGAGAAACAGCTTCTTGCTTAAAATTACTTCGGGGACGTCAAAATACACCTCTCATAATTCGTACAATAGCTGCCTTCTCTGGGCTTTGTGGGCTGTGACATGTCTGAGTTAGTGCTTGGAGTTGGCATGTATTAAGATGCTGAGAATGAAGCAATGCTGTTGTTCTCTATGCTTTCTGCAAAGACGGATGCTCAGTCAAGCCCAAAATCCAGGCCCCAGCCTCAGTATCTAATAACCCAGCCCAACCATCGACTCTTAGTGCCACCTACTTTCTAAAAGGCTGGATTTGCCACGGCTCAGGAGGAAGCACATCCCTTCAGCCCTCCCAGTTGCCACTGCCTAAATGCTGCATTTCTTTGGTTTCAGGATTGCCTTGGTCTGGCCAAAAAAAGAGTTTTCCAAAGCAAGGATGTTCAGCAATTTTGTGCTGAGGATTCCACAGAAGGTGTCGTAGCTATCTAATACATGAGGTGACGTTTAGGGAGTATAACCATGACCTATGCAAAGTCTTGAGCTGAACCAATGAGAGAGTCCCTTGGGGATGCTCTGGTTTGGTGGACAGTTTGCAATGGAGAAATGTCTTTCAAATTCACCTGAATTCAGGTGTCATACATATACCCTGTCTGGGATGTTTTTTAAGTCTACCTGGAGGTTTCATAGCAAATATGGCAAAACCATGAGCTCAAGCAACCATTGCAGTGCATCCACTTAACCTTTGTTCAGACTCTATTTACTCATTTTAATCAGATCACAAGGGATCTATTTTGCAAAACCCTTGTGTCCCTTAGAATTGGGAAAAACATCTCCTGCCTGCCAACCCCTTTGGGAGCTGATCCTGCTCCGTTTGATTCTCTATGTCTGTTATTCCTGTGCTCTGCAAGCTTTGGCTACATGACCTATGGGGGCCAGAAGGATGGACTATTTTTGCCCTGTGCTTCCAAGCCACAGTGATTCCAATTCAGATGTGTTTAAGATGACCGTTCAGCTATTTTGAAGACGACGTATGTACCTCCCCTTTCAAGCAAGGATGCACCTGGGCCATGGACAACAGAAATGTTCTCAGGAGCAGCACACTGAGGCAACTCATGACAAGTTTGTCCTTTCTGCGTAGCCTCTAAATTAGCAGCTGCTAAAGCAAATATGCCTTGAAAGGAGTAAATCTGAAGTATATTCATTCTTCCACCCATAGCACACAAGGTAGCATGGCTACATAGTGAAACCAGTGCTCAGCACCTTGTGGTGCCTCTTTCCTCTTTATTATTTTGGTAACAAAAGTGCGGGAGAAACAGGTAGTTCTTACATGATCCTTATTGCTGGTGACAAAGTTTCAGCCGTCCTCTGTATACATGGCAGTGACCTTTCCAGCAGTTTGAGGCCTTTCTCCACGTCTGGCCCAACACAGATTCTTCTGTACCACTAAGGGCACGGACCTATTTTTCTTAGCGTGGCTTCTGTGAATGTAGAAAATGAGATTCATTTGTCTCTAATGAATCTAATCATCATGGGATGTTTTCATTCTTTTGAGGGGCTTGGATGGGAAAAGGATGAAAGGGCGAGCAGAGGGTGAAATGTTATAAATTACTGAGAAAACACAGAGTCTGAGTAGATGTATTTGTTGAGTGTAAGAACGGCTGGATTCCACCTTGACCCATCATCACCTGCGTTGCAGGCTTTGGAGTCCATCATTTGCCCAATGCAGGTCCAACTCATCTCTGTGCCCAGGGTCTTTGGAAAACTTAATTCTTCAGAGTAGGCTCAGTTTGCAACCTCTTGCAAGCACACCCAAGGGCAGATCTGCTATTGCTAACAACGGTGAGGCCTAAGGTGAGCTTTCGGCAGGTATCAAATCCTCCTTTGAAGCCAAGAAGTTCCCACTACTAGAGAGCAACGCTATGGTCTACTTAAGTTTTGTAAACCATTAATAAGTCACCTGATATCAGCCAGATCAGTTCGCTTACACGGAAAGGGCTCCTATTTCTCCCGGTGGCGTTGACTTCGGCGTGTAGAGCAGGGGAGCGTGGATCTCCAGTGACTGATCCTTCCTCCACTCGCTTGCACAAGGGTACGGCAGCGCAATGGACTCATCTCAGATTCCTTCGGGAGGTGGTGACAGAGCTCCACCTTAATGAGTTCATCGCCCTGCCAGCATTCTTCCCACACCCAGGTGTCCATGTTGGCAAAGCTACGCTCCACCAGCTTGCTGGAAATGTTCCCCTGGCTTTTAACAGGCTACAGATCTCGGGGTGCCCGCCCGACTTCTCATTTTACATTGGCCTTGGTTGATGGTCCGGTTGTGTTTACAAGCAGAGCTGAGCGTGCTGGTTTGGTGTCGGGGAAGGAGGGCGGTGGGGAGATGCGGGGGGACCAGATTAATTGCCAGGGCTCCCACTAGGCCAAGTTTTGTACAAGTCATCCAGTGTGCAGGTGGGTGGAGGGAGGAGCCAGTGCCTTAGCCTGTGCCCGAGGCTCCGGTGAGTATTATATCAGCTCTGTTTACCAAAGCCATGCTTAAATGGCTGCAGAACTGCATCACGTCTTTGTTTTTCTTCTCGCTTCTGGATCGCATGCACTGGTCATGGAGTTAACACTTACCAAATAGTATTACTCGGACTTCTGGTATGACTCCAGCCTTGGATGCACACGTTGCAAAATAGTTTTGAGTGCACTGAGTGCGCTTTTGGCATTGCCTCCCCCAAGATACTCCGAATTTCTGCAACGACTTAGTAATTTAGCTGTTTATCTCCATTTTGAGTTATCCTTATCTCAATCAGAAGTGTCCTGCTCTTGCAACGGGTCCCTCACTTTTACTTGTCTGACACTGCACGTTTCCCCTCTGTGCAAGACAATGCCTGTTGTCATCGGCTGCAGATAGACCTTCCACACCTCTGATGTCCAGGAGTGTGGAAGCTGCTGGAGATCAGACCTTAGCAGATAGCAACCTACCTCTTCCCTGCTGGCATCACAGTCTACAGCCAGGGAACACAGCTGATCACTCTTTACAGGAATTTAAGACATAAGGGGACCTCCTGAGACATCTAGTCATATTTTGATGTCACGGTGCAACATGTCCCACCATGCCATTCCTATACTTGTATGTGTTTGGGCAAGGCTGGTGGATGTCCCCAACAATTTCTGGGAGAGGGTGATAAAAACAGATAACTATTCACCGTGGGTATTAGCTTAATGGCTTAAGGACTCAAAAGCTGTGATAGTTCCCATCAGGTGTGCATGGAGAAATCGTGGGGCCAAGCTAGCATGCCTGACTTTCTGTGAACAAGGACTGATTTGTTTTCTGCCGGCATTATGAACAGCGAAACCGAAGCAGGGCGGTGAAGTGATTTGTGCCAGGTCACAGAGCACGTCAGGGGCAAAGCCGAGATGGGAACGGGCACCTCCGAGCTCCCGGCTCCCCTCAACACCAAGCAGACGAGGCTGGTGCCGGAGCCGTCTGAGGCCAAGAGGGTCAGCATCTGTGGAGAAGAGTCGCCTGATGGTACAAGAAGGGAAACTTTCTTCTGCTTTCTAAGCTTCAGGTCCCTTCTAGCAGCTAATCCTTGCTTTAATGGTGACATTTGTTGCAAAATACACCTTTGAACCTCCTTCATCCTTGGGTACCTCTCCAAGTACTTTTCCAGGAACCTTTCTATGAACCTATCACTGCCGGCACTGGCTTACATTGAGTTTTTATCCCAAAAGTGGGTCTCAGCTGCCAAGATCTCCATATAATATACATGCAAAAGTCTGGATCCCTCTGCAAGGTCCTTCCAAACCAAAGGCATGGGGAGATGTCTGTACGTGGGCTCCCCCTGAGGCTGCTTGATGCACCTCCCAACCACAACTGGGATATAACACAAGGCGAGCTCAGCAAAGCACTTACAAGAATTGGGCAGGAAGTGGTGATTTTGGATAAAATCAGGTTCATTTCTTCTTGAACCAAAAGACGCATGTCTGCAGAGACCCCAGTTGCTATGTCACAGATGTACACGTAGACAGGACTGCGGTCTGGTGAGCAAACTGGAAATGAGAGTCTCCCAACTGGTTGCGATAAACTCTATCAGCCAACAGACATCTGAGAAAGGCATTTCCATTTCTGTGGTCCCAGGTCAGGATAATGTGTTTCTAAATCCACACTTGCTTTTTCTTTAGGTTGTTGCATGGCATCTCTGAGTTGAAGTGGTTTAGCTGCCTCCACTGTAATTTTCCACACCTAGCTTCTTTGGATTTCTTTTTTTAAGCTTCACCTTAACTCTAAATTTATTCAGGGTTGTTTTTGTTCGTATGATAATCACAACATTCTTTTGATACATTTTTTTTTTTAAGCCTTGATTTACTGAGATTTGCTTGCAACCTTCGTTCCAGTTTACCATTTTTTGTGCGTGGGGATATTTTAAATGAATATAATTATATTTAATAGCTCTTGCAGGTACTAAAGCATCTTTTGATTTGAGTCCTGACTTTTGTTATTACCCCCCACACACATACACACCTTTTTAGATATTCTCTGTTTAACCTATGCCTAGAGATTAATTAACGTGTCATTAAAATGCCTTTAGTACGTTTTGTGTCCTACATGCCTGGAAATATCTTTTTCCCACAGTCAGAATTGTTGTGCTTGTACCAACAATAACTGGCATGTGGCTTGTTTTGTAGATCGCCATGAGATATCACAAACGCTCCTAATTAGAAGAAAACACATTCATTTTTTGGATGCCTGTTCAAAGTTTTCTCAGGAAGACCCACTAGCTTTTCATTTACATCTCTCCATCGCTCTTGGCCGGCTCTGATGCCGGGGCCAAGCGTTCGCTTGGGAGTGCGGGGTGAGTCCCGCATGACAGAGGGTTGCGAAATGGAAATTCAGGATCTTCTGGACCAGGTATGGGGCAGAGTTTCTACCCCATCCACACATTTTCAAGCTTTGAGTGTTTAAGTGCGTATAGTCCGGCCTTGGGTACAAAGTCTCCCTCCTTTTTCAACATTTCTGTTTGGGGAGAACCCATAGCTGGAAATTAGTCTGGGCTTGGAGTATATATGGCAGGAGTAGGTTTATCTACAGCTAAATCCTACAGCTGCCCTTGCAAAAACGGAGCTGGTCAGAGGATGGGAATGGATATGACCTGCCCATTGCTATCAATGACCAGAAAAACTAAAGAAGGCAAAAAAAAGTCCAAAATTTGCTTAATCGCCCATTTCTTTCTCCCTGCATTGTTTCCAGACCAGTTGTCTCCTGCAAGCTGGATTGCTCAACCAGAGCAGCATCGCGTCAGCACCGTTTGCCCTTGGAGTGGCAGGCTCCGTGCGCGGTGCTCACGAGGACCCGCCGGAACGCGAGATGCTGCGTGAATGCCAGATCACTGTCGCCGCCGTGGCAGGAGCAAGCTTTGCCCAGCGCGCTACGGGGCTTGGCACAGCCCCGGTGCTGCATGGGAGAGATGTGTGTGAAGCGGGAGTAGAAATTAGGACGTCTTGGTATTTCTCTGGGCAAGGAGCGGGGCCGGTCCAGGTATTAACATAGATAATTTGGGGCACTATACAAAGCCGGCTCGGTGCTTTCTTCTCCAGTCCTTTGCACCTCCTTAAGAGGTTTAAAAAAGCCCAATGAATAAATATACGTGTGAGCAGCTGGGACAGAAAAACAAAACCCAAACTGCACAACCTCCCCAAGGACCCATTTCATCTCTCTGTGACACCTTTCTTAAGTGAAAACCAGGACTCTGAGCTCCTCATTCCCAGTTCCTAGGGTGCCAAAACGTGACATCGTGCTGGGCAGCAGGCTCTCATGCAAAGTCAGCACCAGTTTGGAGGTGCCACTGCTGCTTTCTGGTTTCACCTTCATCATAAAAGGAGCTGAGACTCCCAACATCCCAGAAGTTTTCAGCCAGGGACAAAGCTTGGAGCCGTCCTCATTCCCTTGCATGGTGGGATGAGCCAGGAAGGTGCCAACCTGGGGGTCACAGAGGCTTTTAGCATCGCCCCGGCGCAGCTCCTGCAGTCTCCTCTCCTAAAAGACATGAGGAGAATAAAACAAAAAAATGACAGGAGAAGAATAAAACAAAAACATGGGAACAAATTACTGACTTCTCGGGGAAGATGATGCTGAAGATAGTGTAATTATAATCCCTTTCAACAGCTGAGAGGGTTTGGGTTGTTTCATGGCCTGACTTCTAAACCTTGACAGGTTTTGCAGCTGTAGGCTTTGGAGAGCCTTTGCTGAGCGCTTCTCCCCCTGCTGGTAATTTGTCACGGGCTTAACATGAGCCTTGGCCTTGCAGGCTGGCACATCGGTGGGGACACCCTTGGGACATCACCAGGGAGCACCGTGGGCAGACCCTGTGGCCCCTCTTCTCCTCCCATGACTCAGGGCCAGGGCGACCACATTGCCTCTCAATAACAATTCCGTCTTTTGTAAGAGGGTTGACAGCGACCCACCTCGCAATTAGCAGGTTGTGTGGGGAGAAATGCTAATAAGCACCCTGACTAAAATGAACCAGGGAGGGAGGAGGACACTGCCTTGACTCAGCGTCCTCCTGGGGTGGAGGGAGAAGGATGCTCGGGATCTGTTGGACATGATTTTGCGACATAGCCTTGCTCACCCTCCATTTCCAAAGACTCTGGGGGCATCCCATCCTGGATGAGCTGGTGAAGAGCCCTGGAGAAAAGGTCCTGGGGCTGTCCACTGCCACCCGCTCCCCGTGAATTTTTGCAGCCTCTCTGCCTCTCTGCTGCCACAAACACCTTATTGCCAACATCCTTTTCACCCCTCGCTTTTCTGGTGGGTACCACTTTGCAGGAGTGTTGGAAAAGCCTTAGCAGACCACCATCAGTTCAGAAACAAGGGGTCACCGCCCAAAAAAAATGCCAGGTCTTCATTCCCGTAGCCTTCAACCCCTCCATCCCCCCTCACAGGTCAGTGCCGTGGGTTATAATTTGTGCTACAGTAGCTCCAATCAGGACCTGGGGTATTATTTATCGCATTTAGTACCTGCCATCAGTCATGAAAACTTAACAAAGACCCTATTGGGTTTATCTATAGGCAGCTAAACAAACGTATCTTGCTCTCCCGTTATCTTCTTGTTAACAAAACACTATCAGGATGTTCTAAACATCAGCATTTACTGCACAAGAGCCCTTTATCTGGCATGATATATAGAGAGCCCATCAATTAGTGCAGGGGGCTCGGAAATACCTGCCACGCTTCGCTCAAAAGTCCCAGCACCATCCCAGGGCTGCATCACAAGCAAATATCCCTGTGCATTTCCCGGCCTCGAGCATCCCTGTGTGAGCTGGGAGAGCTCGTTATGAGCAGAAATCGTGATAAATATATTTTTTCCATCCTTTTTTTTTAATACCAAGCCAGGCAGGCTGGAGACTTTCCATGGAAGGAGCGGTGCAAGAGCAGCCAGGGCGCTGGATGGTGCAGGGGATGGGGAAAAGGGAAATGGGCTTTTATTCAGAAAGGCTGGACGTGGTTTGGGAGTACAGTGAAAAATGCCATGAGACGGTCCTTCCTCCTGACAGCAAGACCTTGTCTACAGGATCAGTCCCTCTCGGGTCCCCCCACCATAATGTCTCACTAGCAGAGCAAGCCTTGCTCTTGCTCACCATCAAGTCAAAGGGGTGGACATGGCAGGTCTTGGACACCAACCACCGCGGATCCAGGGCAGCTGCTTTCTTCAAACACCTCTGCTAAATCACCACCTCAGCAGAGGAGCCACTTCACCCCACACCATAAACCACGCTCCCGTGTGTCAGCCGGACCGATGGTGTTTCACCCTCCTCCGCGACGGTTGCATCGTAGTGGGAAAGTGATTCTTCAGATAAATGGCAGATCGGGAGGATTAACCCCAGCTCCTGTTTGCCTCGGATTATTTGAATATCTTGCAAAACAGAAACTTTGTAAACAAGCACACAGCCTGGTTTGGAAACGGCTGTGGCTGTCTCCAAGTGATGGTTTGCTCTTGGGAGATGTTTTCCTCTAGGTGGATCTCCGAGCCCAGGGCTTCATGCACTTGCAGAGGCTGGGCTCATGTGGACTTCCCAGTCATTTCAGTGGCTCCATGTATCCAAGAGAAGAAGCTGAATGTTTAAAAGTTGGGGGTTTTGGGGGTTTTTTGTTGTTTTTTTTAATTCCCAAACTAAAATAAAGGGAGAAACAGTGGAGGAGCTGGGGCTGGGCTGACCTCTGCCTGGCTTTGAAGAGGCGGCATCAAAAATTTAAACAAAATAGGTGATAAAACCAGTGAAGCCAGTGACGGGAGTCGGAGAGGGCAGATGGGATCAGAGCTTTGGGCCAGGCCGGTGCAATTAGGAGTGTGTTTTGCACGAAGCTGACCAGGACACTGTAGGAGGGCGGCCAGAGAGGTGCAGCAATATGGAGAGATAAGATCCTGGAGCAGTGCTGGAGCTGTCTGGACAGAGAAGAGTAGGAGGCACCATAGAAATTTCCTGGGAGCTTATCACCGTGGGCCATCTTCTCCTCCTGTTTCACATCCGCGGCAGACCTGATGCCGCAGGACTGTCCGAGCAGCCGCCCAGCCATCAGGCTGCCGCAGCTGCAAGACCCATCGCAGCAGGGTGGGGGTCTTTGTCCTGACGTGGTTGAAAATTTAGACCTCCAGAGATGTTTAGCTGCCTTAAAACAAATTCAGAAAGAGGTGATAAATATCTTCAGGCCAAGGACTCGTGATCGCAGGTGCTGAGAGGTGGTGGGGCTGGTGGCCAGCAGATACTGAACGTGGACATTTGTTGGGGTTGGCTTCAGTGCTAAATTCACGAATCTGCCAGAACACATTTGAGCGTTTATCTACGCCGTTCCCAGTGGGAAAGGGCTGCTCGCTAAAAGCCAGCCCAAAGCGACGCATCGCATTCGGTCTCCAGAGGCGAAGGATGGGGCTGAAATAAAATCCACCAGCGTGGCCCCATATGGGCAAAGCCTCGCTGGTGGGGAGGGAGCACCTCAGGTTAGCAGGGACCCTTTCCAGCAGCACATTAACCCATTGTCCTCTTACAGCCAGAGCTGGCTTTTAACACCCTTAAACCAGCTCCTAACACCACAAGAAGGACCCCCTACAACTTGTACCCTGAGCCAGGAAGCCCAGGTAAGGAGCCAGGTAGAAATTGGACTTAAAAAGAAAATCCCCCCGGCGAGGGGGTGGTCATGGCCAATGGTTATTTAGTTATTTGTGTTTGGGAGGTGCTTGGTTTTGCAGGGCGAATCTCCATGTGGGTTTTACATTCAGATATGCACCTCACACCACGCTCGTATCATCGCTGTTGGCTGGTTTTTTCCTTCAACTGCTATTAAAGTTACTATTTGATAGGAGAACAAAAGACAAATAGGAATCATTGGTGCAAAACCTTGCCATCTAAGCGTGATCTTTCTGGACCAGGAACTCTAAGCCCCTGATCTGTGTGATATATAGTTTGGGTACAATAATATCTGCTACAGTTATTATTACCTATATTACAAAGATCTCCAAAAAAAAAGGGGGGGAAGAGAGATTGCACACGTGCCGGCTAGTTTCTCTGTTAGGGGGAGGGGGAAAAAAAAAAAGAATAAAAGTTTAATAAACGTGTGCTGTGTTGTGGATGACTTTGTGGCGACCTTTGTTGCAAATGGCCTATGCATGCGGAATAATGGTCTCCGTGCAGAGAGGGAAATGGCTTAGTGCTATCATCGTTGCCTCGGTAACCATCAGAGTCTCCATCTAGCAGAGAGAAATGAGTTATGAAAAGGCTTGAGTGAAGAAGGGATTAACACATGATCCCAGGGACAGCATGTCAATCAAAATCAGCGGAGAAATTACACTGCTCTATTTGAGAATGTCTCCGGAAACGCAACCTTAGTGGGTGTATGTATGTGGATGTATGCAGGCATGATGGAGAGACGTATGGCTCTGAGCCTCGTGTGGAATATATATATTTTTTTATATATATATAACGCAAGATATCTGCGAGCACTGGTGTGCACATGCACAAGCACCCCCTGCGCACACGCTACCTATATGTTCGTGTCCAAACGCACGCGTGAAGCACCTCTCCACAGGGACACACCTTTGCAATGCCCATACGATGCGCAGCCCTGTGCTCGCTGGGCTCCGTGCTACCCCAAGCAGCAGAGCAAATGAAAACCACTAGAATAATAAAAAAAATTAAAATAGTCCAAAATGCATATTTGATCCTGAAATTTGCTCGTCCTCTCTCCCCTCCTCACCAGACTTCGTTAAAGTGTCCCTGACAGCACCCCTCGTTCCTGCAGGACAGCCCAGGGGCTGAACCCCCCGAAGTCCCTCACGCACCTCCAAAAGGGAGAGCAGAAGGAGTTGGTTCCCCTATAACATGCTCAAAATGCAAAAGCCGGGGCGATATGGAGATGATAGCTTAAGACTGAGAGCCTCGGTGGCTTCACCCCAATATCTTCCGTCAGCGTCGCGCTCCTGGACCCTGCAAGTTGTAGGTCAAGGGCATGGGAACTAAACCCATGATTAACTCCCTCTTGGTTTTAGCTATTGCAAACTCTCTGGTAGTTACAACCCCCGGCGCTGCTCAGCCGTGTGTAGCTGTGCACACATTTCCTATGGCGATTGTTTGCCTTGATTCAGCTGACGAGCTTTACATTACCCGGGACCAGAGCGAGTTTTCTGCTAAAGTCGGGAGCAAAATGTGATTGCTGGGAAGGGAGGGCTTGTGCGGCTTCGTAGCTGAGGAGTGTGGCTGGAAAAGGTCTCGAGTATTTGTTCTGTTCATTGGCCGCTTCAGTAATAGAAAACTTTCTCTTCCAGGAAATTCTCTCTCTCTTTTTTATTTATTTTTTTTAAGCAGATGATTATTACAGGGAAAGTAAAATTTCTCTTCGGCGTCTTCGCTGCCTGCTGAGCCACCCGGCTGGCCCCCACACCAGGCAGTGCAAGAGCACTCGGGGAGGGGATTTGCCCCCCAAAACCATTGCTGGATCGCCCAGCCCTCCACAGCCCGAGGTTCTCCCTGCGCTCATCGCCCAGCGCATCCCACTCACACCCGCCCGTCGGCACAGCGCGGGTCCCTTGCACCCGTGGTCCTGCACCCCTGCATGAGCCCCGTGCACAGCTCATGCTACACCCGCAGCTGCTTCACCCCTTGTGCTTCAGCTACAGGCACGGTTGCTTTACAACCACCCCTATATATTCCATACGTCCACAGGCTCTTCACCTGCCCCCATCTTGCCGTACCCCCATCACCAGGGGCAAATGCTTCCCTCTCTCCTCCTAATGCACAGACACACATGGCATCCCTAACGCCCCTCATGCCAAAACACACATGCCCTGCATCACCCCCAGGACCACAAACCCACACCCAGGTACTCAGCCCCCCGGCCAGCCCTGCCCTCACGCACCCTGTGCACAAACATGCCTTCCCGGGTGCTTCTTTGGGGTTTTCCCCTGCACATGAACACCGTGTGGCCCCTCCACCCACACACTACAAAATCCCCCTGCGTCTTCAAACCCCTACAGCTGCACCCACTCATCTGGGGTGCACCCACCCGCACCCTGCAGCCTCCCATATGAAACACCCAGGTTCAAACACGCACAAGCCCAGAAGTAGATGCCATCAAAATACATTCATTGTGCAAATGCTCCCAGACATCCCCCCCCCACGATGGATGGTGACACCCCCAGCCTGGCCAGGGCCACCAGTAAACCCTCCACCAAGGGTTTCCATAGCCCTCCACCACCATGAAATCCTTGGCCCTGGCTTTTTGGGGCTCTCCAAGCCCTGCATCTCTCCCCATACCCCATCCTCTTCCTTCCCCCCTCCTTGCTTTCCTTTCGGGTTTATTTCCCCTCGGCTCCCACTCCTTCCCCCCTTGCCTTCCCTCCCCCCCGCCATGTCCCCAGCCTCCCACACAAGTTTAAAGCCATCAGCCCAGCCAACGGTTAACCAAATCGCCTTGACCTCTCTGCTATTTGATATTTGCCTCCTTGACACTCATTTAGGAGCGCGCAGCGGTAAAGCAGACATTGGACAAGTCCAGCCTGAAACCAAAGCCCTATGAAAGGAGGAGAGAGATCAGAAGAACCTGATAGCTAGGAACTTGTTCTCTCCAAAGGCTTTCTGGACATTTTAGCCTGGATCAGGGGTCCGTGGAGCGCCAGTTCGTCGCCAAGCAGGGTGTAAACGTTAAATGTTAGCTATTTGTTCCAGAGATTGGCATGAAGATCGAGTCTTTCTGCCTCCTCTCCCCCCCCTAACCCCCTCCCGCAGTCTCTCCAGCCCGTCCAGAGTCTCACAGACACTCATTCATTAGCGGTTTAATAACCCTCCCGACGTGATAACATCCTTTACTCCCGGCTCTGCAAGCGGAGGTGACCCTGGGCGGNTCGAGTCCCTAAAAGTCCACGGGGCGCCTCCCCGCGAGGTCCCCAAGCCCGGGGGGGGACAGGGGCACACACAGCCTGTGTCCCCGGAGCCCCCGGCGCCCGTCGCGGGTGATGCAGGGATGCTGGCGGTGCCTCACCTGATCAAGCCCTATATTATTTTAAATGGCTCTAATTTCGGCATTTATCGCATTTGCCCCGTAACTGCGGATTCAGGCATCTGAAGCAACCTTTCGAAACTCTGATTAGTTCAGCTTCGTTCAGTGCCTTTTCCTCCCTCTCCTTTCTCTCCAGGTTTTGTTGGTTCCCCCCCCCCCCTTTCTGCGCGACTTTCATGCGCTGCAGATAAGATATAAAATACTCTATCGGGATACTGTAATATTAAAGATCAAAAGTGGCATCAATTGAAGACCAAACGCACGGAAAACAAAGGGGAAGGCTGGGAGATGTTCATCAGCTAATTACAACTGCAAATATTATGCAAATTTATCTTGGCACAGAAATGGAGAAAGCGAGTTTAAGTGCGGAGATAATGCTGGAATATTGAATGTTCAGCTGAGGGTGGGACGTGGTCCAATAAATCCATCTGAGGGAGAACCGGTATTATATATATGTATATTCCTATCAAATCATCTACACTTCAAATTGGGGGGGATCAAAAATTGCGGTTATAATTGATACTTGAAATTCCTTGACAAATATTGCACGGAATAGACGGTGGAGGAAGAGTAGGGAAGCAGAGATTGCCGCTTGGATGGGATTTGTGAAATATAAAATGATGAACCTATAGCAGGGAGACGTGTATGTGCAACACGCACACGGGTGGAGGGGGGGGAAGGTCCCCCCCACTCCAGACCCCAGGTGGGAGCCTTTCCCCTTTAGGCAAAGGGGGAAAAACAAGTTATTTTTCAACCTCATTTCAGAAGCGTCTCCTGCTTCCTGGAAAAAAAGGACCGTGCTGGACCTGGTTAAAGATTAAACACCGTCCCTGTGCCGTGAGAGCCCAGAAGGGATGAGAGGGAGCCAGGGAAACTTAAACCAAGGCAGAATAGGGCTGCCAGCACCTGTCCCCAGAAATTTTAGCATCAGGAGTGCCTATACACAAAGAAAAAAAAAAAAGGGAAAAAAGAGGAAAGGGGAAAAAAAAAGAAAAAGAAAGAAAAAAAATGGGAAAAAAAAAAAAAAAAAAAAGAAAAGGCTTGGCGCAGCAAATTGACCACGAAGAGGGTTTTAGGCACCATTTTCTCTCCGGCGCTGCCCAAGAAATTAAGAGGCGGGGATGCTCGAAGGCGGGTGAGGAGCATTCCCCAGCCCCCCGGCAGGGTTTTTGGGGGGTGGGTTGAGCCGTTATGGGATTTGACCCACGCCGTGGTTCAGTCGAGATGAACTTTTGGGCTGAGCTGTTATTTCTGTGGGAGCCCCCCCCCCATCCCCCATCCCTTGGAAGGGAGTAAAGGGGGTTATTCGCCGCAGAAAATGTTTGAAATGCATCTTTTCCCTGCGCAGGTGAGGAGGCAGACACCGGCTGCTTCTTCCCTTCGAGGATTCAAACGAATACATTTAAATCCACCAAAATATCAGCAGATCTTCCCCTCCTCAGGCACAGGAATATCAATAATTTCAGGTGAATGCCCCCCCCTTTTCATTTTTGCAGCCAGAAACACAGAGCAGCGTTCATTTGCATACAAAGCAACCCGCGGAGTTTCTCCAGTTTATGAGAAATGCCTTTAAAAAAAAAAAAAAAAAAAAAAAAGGAGGCAGAGACACAGGGAGACTCCTAGCAGAAATCTTATCGATTTTTTGCTATGCATGTATTTATTTGGCAACGGGGCGGGGAGAAAAATTAAACATTATTGGCAGCCCTCCCTTTAAAAAAAAGGGGGGGGGGAACAGCGAGATGCTAATTATGTTTTATCTTAACCCGGCTCCGTGCTTTATTCAATGTTTATGATGCATTATCTCCCCCTTAAATAAAAAATAAATCATGTAAAATTAGGATCTCGCAGCCACCGAGAGGAGAAGCTCCGGTCGATTTTCTTAATTTCAGTTTGAAAGTGACACATTAATTAAAGCGCCTCACCCCCCCCCCAACTTCTTTTTATTATTATTATTATTATCATTTTTATTTTATTT
>VYZW01060050.1:13596-43975 GCA_013401315.1 Balaeniceps rex
CTTTTTCTTCTCCCCCTTCCCCTCTCCCCCCCCCCCTTTTTTTTTTTTTTTTTTTTGGCAGGGCAGGGGCATTGGTTTCCCACCCCCAAAATAACTTTCATTGCCATTAGCGACAGATGCTAATAAATCTTTTTGCATGTAAGCCTGGCCTGACATGTTTTGTGCAACAATATTACACAAATTAGGAAGGGAACAAACACCAAAAATAGTGCCCAGTGGAAGAACACCATGGAAACGCTGAATACACCAAGGTCACTGCGGGAACATGCAGTTACTATTTACCATACTAAAGGCAACAGGATGACAAGTGCTACATAGAATCATAGAATCATTTGGTTGGAAAAGACCTTTAAGATCATCAAGTCCAACTGTACCTGTCCACTACTAAACCATGGCCCTAAGCGCCTCGTCTGCCCGGCTTTTAAATACCTCCAGGGATGGGGACTCCACCACTTCCCTGGGCAGCCTGGTCCAATACTCGACATCTATGGCATGGTCCCTACAATTGCAGTAGCTAAAACAAACAAACAAAACCTTAGCATATCCATTCCCACCATGCAAAGCAGAAGTGTTGCTAATCCTCTTGTCATAGATGGGGAAAACGAAGCAAAGGGAAGAAAAGCAATTAAGTCTATATTTTCACCATCACTTCAAACTTGTCCTCCCAGGCCTCTCACCAGTTCAGTCCTCTACCTGAGACACCCCCTTCCCGCAAACCATTTGGAACTCAGAAGCAAAGGAACAAAGTCACGCAAATGGGAAGGAGGACACCTTCCGTCCCTTTTTCTATTCAATGAGTTAGAAACACCACGCGGCAGCGGTCCCAGGACAGGTCAGAGTGAAGTGTCCTCCATGCACTGCAAGGTTGCAAAAGAAGGTTTAGACAGACATGTTCATTGTGTTCTTGTACCTCACATCACCATCTCTGTAACACACCTCATACTCTCAGAACAAGGGCAGATTCGTTTCTCCACTTGTGTCCCATGAACAGACTCATCCTGACAATCCCCTTTGCTCTATTCTGAGGCTTTAGCAGAAAAACCCAGCAACTTGGAGGGCCACATGCAACCACACCGAGCCACGTGCATTAAAACATGACAGATTCTGCCTCAGGGTTACACCAATATACGTGCACCCCTATGCTGTACTGCTGAGTTAGACGTGGAAACATGCTCAAGCTAGAAACACCTATCTACCCCAAACCAGCAGCAATTTGGAGTACTTGGAGAAAGAGAACTGAACTCCAAACTGGCTTAAGCTATTTTCAGCAATGATTACGAGTTTGAAATGCTCATTCAAGCCCACGAGTTCAAATAAACTTCCTTAAAAGCGATAAATGCTCTCAGTCATAATAACGTACTATTGCCTCCTCCACGCTGGGTGTGTAATGATGGCCTCTACCGGACAGCTCGGGGTCACTGGCCTACTGCTCTGCTAAATATTAATCATGTTGATTTCAGTTATAAAATATGGGGCTAATGAATCCTGATCCGTGTGCTTATGCACTGTGTACCTGCCTGCTCAGCAAAACTAATATCAGCCCATTAGAGATTTTTCTTTCGTAATGGTAACATTATGAAATTCTGCAAGGTGACAGAAAAACTGTGTGGTTGCGGATTTTCCCCCCATTATTATTTTTCACATCACACTGCAGAGCTTTAAGCATATAAGTTCACCAGAAGTATCGCAGCCCAGACTGTACATTAGCTATTCAGTCCTATGAATGCTTGCTGCAATGGATATAAAACCATGTCTTGTATTTTTTTTTTTTTTTATGACAGGGATTCCTTTCTTTTATTGTAGTCTTTTATTAGCTTTCATTCTCAGTTGTCCACTTTGATTTAAGGCACATCTTTTCCTCTAGACTGACAAGGCAGCATGAAGCAGGCATATCAAAGCTAAAGGGTTATTTACTTGAAAATGCTGGCTTTGAAGATCTCTTTTTTTCCCTTAAATGGAGTCTTTCAAAGTCCAGTGTATGCAACTCCCCATTGAGTAAAATGACTGCACTCCTCATACGGCTGCTCTTTGGTAGTCTGTGATCCATCTGGTAGCTCAGGCCATTTATAAAGCCTGCATAATAGAGTTACCACAAAATGCCATTCCCTCAGAGTTAAAAACACACAGTGAAGGTTCATGAAGAACAGTGTAGAGAAAAATATTTGCATGAAGATCTCTGCAGCAGTTCTTCAGGCAGTATGGCCCTCCTCATTCATAACACCTTTGGGAGAAGAACTGGCTTTGGTCTAGCTGGAGTAGGAACAGCAATCCCCTAACAGGATGACCATAAAGTCCTGTTTTCTTCTTCAGTTCTCCTCAACCCTTGACTAAAAATCCTCAGGTCCTTGATTTAGTCTGCAACTTCCCCACTCATCATCCCCGCTCCAACACACACTAACAGCTGACACAGCAACATGAAAAAAATCAAGGATGAGGGAACGCGGCTCCTGGTCAGAAGAGTGAGCTTTTTGAGTAAGAGGAGCAGTAAATTAAAGATTCCTGTTAAAGGAGGAGACAATAACTTGTGATAAACCCCACTAAAGGCCATGACAAATAAGGAATAAAATCAATGATAGAATAATTCAGGTTGGAGGAGACATATGCAAGTCATCTGGTCCAACTCCCCACCCAAAGCACAGCTGACTTCAAAGTTAGAGTCAACTTTGAAATCCGAACAGATCCATTTCTTCTGGTCTTCTCACTATATGTATCTCCAAGAGGATTTGACTCTGTCCTCTTTATTACAACTATTATTCAGCCACCCACCTGCCTCACTTCCCTCAGGACCTTACCTACCATCATCTTATGGTCACAGCAGCCAAAGCTGCCACTAACCTTCAGAGTCCCAAACTGTTCATGAGTAGCAGGTTCAACTGAGAAGCTCCTCTTTTTGGCTCACCCAGCACCTGCAACCTAAAATTAGTCTTGCTGCGCTCCAAAAACCTAGAATCATAGAATCATTTGGTTGGAAAAGACCTTTAAGATCATCGAGTCCAACCGTACCTATCCACTACTAAACCATGGCCCTAAGCGCTTCGTCTACCCGTCTTTTAAATACCTCCAGGGATGGGGACTCCACCACTGCCCTGGGCAGCCTCTTCCAATACTTGACAACCCTCTCCATGAAGAAGAGGGTTGTCTTCACTCCATGAAGAAGTTTTTCCTAATATCTAATCTAACCTCTTGGATTGCTTGCATCCTGCCATGCTGCCCATCCAGCCAATGTTGGGGTGACGAAATTTCTGCATGAAAACAGCATTTCCAAGAAGCTCCAGTAACCCACAGGCTTCCATGAGACCCCACAAATAGACTTCACACCTGCCAGTCCATAGCTCAATGTTATCACTATGACCTGAAACTGGTTAGAGACAGACATTCCTCCCCATTAAAACTACGCTAGCACAAAAATTTAGCATATACTGTTTTCTTTCACAAGCATGGTAATCTGGGGGAGAAAAAGATGGCCTTGCTTTTTACTCCCCAAGAAACAAGAAAAGACAAGTTGAACATATGTTGCTCATCATCTTGGAGAGGGGGAATCTCTCAACACCCTCCTCACTCCTTGATGTCAGACAGTTTGCCAGGTTCTCCCCGTTCCCATTCACACCGGAGTTGTATTTTTTTTTTTTTTTGGAGCTGAAATTGACTATGTGAAGTTTTGACAGTCTTGACAGCATCATGTGTCTTCCAAAGCTTTCCAGCACAAGCAAGAAAAAAAATAAAAATGGAAATTGAATATTATTTCATGACTCACTAAGGGGTGATTTGTATGCAAGTCTGCAGAGTGGTTTGGTTAACTCATCAAAATTTCACACCAAAACAAAACTCTTAGGACTCTGACCTTCTGCTCTTCAAAAAGTAGGGAGGATTCTTGCATCACTTTTGACAGTTCTTCCTTAAAAACTGAAAGACTCATCACCTTGCAAATAGAATTCAGCCCTGGAGGATGATAAAAGGCCACTGAAATTAATGAAGAATGTAATTTTTGTTTAAAATCTAACGTGCTGGTAGTCTGGAATAGAGACGTTTGTTGCCTACTTTACTGCTCAGTTCACTATGCAAAGCGCAGTTAGCAACTGAACACTGTTGTCTTTTGAAAACACGCTGAAACAGAAAGCAAGCTCACAACATTAATCCCAGAACCTGTTAAGTGATTTTACATGGACAGGTTTGCCATGATCAGTGACCAACTGGGTGATGCAGAATTTTCCCAATCGTCACAGATCTCAGAAATGCAGAAAGTGTCCATTACTGGTGTATGTCTACTGAAGTCCATGGTGCCACACTGATGTACACCTGTTAAATACGCATTCACATAAATAGGAATGAAAGCTGCTACTTCGACACATCCTGATCCCCTCCATACACCTTCACATCTTAGGTAGCAGCAGTCACCAGAATCACAGGGGCCAGAACAGATTTCTTCCCTACATCCCCAGACAGTGAAACATTGAAGGTAAAATAAAAACGACTACGTACCACGGCAAGGCATGAAGGACAATTCAGTGTCCAGCGCATTAAACCATGAGCAACTCTGAACTCATCAAGGCCTGGCTAAGCACCGTGGTCAGCAGAAGCACAATGACATTTAGGAAAGCCAACATAGGAAAAATTATGCCTGCCGTGCAGCCATCATTTACTTACAGGTAATTGCCTGTCCAGCTGGTTACTGCAAGGACACGTGGATCTCCCACAGTGCTGTGCTACCCATGACATGCGCGATAACGTGTTTTCTTTAGCTGTTGTATTTTGATAGATACAGTGTTACTGTTTTCATATAGAAGGAGCAGTATTCTCTGCAAGGGTTTCTCCTGCCAGGGCTGCTGGCAAGCCCACTGTCAGTTCATCTATAATTCTAGGAATTGTAGTTTATCTTGCAGACCAGGGACACAGGTGCTTTTTGCAAGGCCCACATTCATGACAGAAAAGCGAACAGCATGGGCCATCAGCAAGCCTGAGCAGTTAGTTGCAACCTAGGCCTTCCCACACAGCGCTTTTGAATTCTCGTCCCTAACATATACTTAACACCCTTGTCCTCACTGAAGGCAGTAAGCTGTCACATCATTCGATACTGCAACAAAAACTCAGGGAGATTAGTCTGAGGGTGAGCAACCATATTTCTCAGCCTTCTGAAAAGATGGAGGGTGAAACGGGAATTGACTGGCAGGGCTTCCAGGTCCCTGCTGCCTGGGGGTAACAGCAGCGGTGCCGTCTCGTGACTGTTCCCTGACCCACATAAAACGCGGCAGTTCCACCCCACGCCAAAAGCAGCAAATACATCATCACAGCTGCTAGCGCAATTTTACCCCTCTGGCCATCTGAACGGAGAAGAAACATCATAGGCATAGAAATATAAGCTATAGTCTAGTTCCTTCCCTAAGTGAGGATTCTGGTTTACAAAACTGAAAACCTTCTTTACCCNCAGAGATCTACACTAACTCCATCATTAACCTAGCATACTGTAAAAACGTTTATACTCCACAGTGCTAAAGAAAGTAACCATCAGGCAAGCGACTCTGTAAATCCCACAAATCTTTCACGACTCAATGTGTTTAATAACGGTACCTCACTTCAATGAATAATACACAATAATGACTACACTAATATAATAATTAGTTTTTTGCTTCCCATCTATCTGCCGCTACATAAACGTAGAATTCAGATCTGTGCGTTTTTTTGACAATTACCGTTTCTTTTCCTCTATTTAGAAACAAATGTAATTACTTCAACTAGAGAAGACAGAATTACTTCTGCAGCGGAGTCAAAACATGCATCAACACTCATTTTCTATAATTATTTCACAAGCAGCTCTGTCTGGCATCTTTCTCGAATGAAAGGAGTTTTCAAAAGACCTTTGGCTACTTAATGAGCAGCACACAATTACAGGCACAACTGAAGAAAAAAATAAAGGAAAAAAAGAAGAGGTTCTCGCCATTCATTTAACCTTCTTTTTTAGTGTCTGCCTTTAAACACAAAATAACTTCAGAGAACAAGATGAACCTCCTCATACCCTCACTTTTCTACTGTGCTTGACAGACAGCGAGAGTTGCCAACAGTCTCTCGCAGGACAGAAGTGTCACGGCTAGGATATAAATACAGACTGTCTATATCCATGTTTCACTTGCCAATAATGGATTATTGTAGCATCTTGAAAACGGTTGTTGTGATCAACCTTAAATTTTTTAAATTATCATTTATTAGGGTTATTGTCTAGCCACAAAACCCACACGCAGCTCCCATACCCCAGCTGAATTAACACATCACAGAGTGCTCACACTTAAATCGGCTGTAGAGTTAAACTAGGAAAAAGAAGTGTGGCATGGAGCCAACATGAAGAGATGAGAGTGCGTCACCGCCTCAGTAAAAAGGCAGTGGTATGAGCGGGGGCAGTCAGCATCAGAGGCCAGAAGAAAAGCCCCCCCAGATGCTTTTGCCTGGATTAGCAAAGAGCTTTGCCTCTTCTGCACAGTGGAAGCTGAGGATCGGAGGAACAAAAAAGACAGGCAAGAGGAGACAGGCTGCTCTTGACAGCCAGATTTCTCTCTTCTCTCATCAGTCTTAAACCAAAATAAAATGTGACATGAGTATGACAAAGGCTATTCCCCTTCCACAAGCTTCCTAAAGAAGAGAGGCACAGAAAGTCCTATGTATTCTTACAGCCTCCACGCTCCCACACAAATTCATCACCCTTCTGACACCCAAAGCCTGACAACTCCTGCCGTGAGCTTTTATGAATTAAAAAAGAGCTATTTTAAATTCAAATCAGGCGGCACAGTTATTAAGTTATTTTTATACTCTTCTGCACTCCTAAGACAAACTTTGAGCCTCTTCACTTCCCAAACAGGTGCTTTTAAGGCACAGAGGAGCAAACTGTACACTCCAGCTCCTCACTCCATTCACTTTACTGATGACAGTGATTAGTACCGCAGAACAATATATTAAAGCAAAGGATTAAGGAGTCACAATACGTCCAACCTGAAGACAGACAAGTAACAAGAAAGTGCCTTAGCAGTGCAAAACTCTAATAAGTAAAAAGCAAAGAAGTAGCTTCAGGTTTAAGTAGTTTTAAACTCAGTTCATAGTGAGATTAGCGTCGATTTGGCAGGGGAAAGAATTAAACTTCTAAAGATAAATCTGTAGAATCACGGACGATTTGTAAAATGGTGTCAAACAGTTTGCCATAAATCTAAGGGATATTAAGTGCAGTGAACAATCGTAAGATCTCCAATCCAGATACCTAAGCAGAGCAGAAATTTGGCTGTTTCAAGAACCGAAGATGAATTTTAATGACTTAAGAGAAAATTGAGAAGGGAAATTGCCTTTCAAATCTTCTTCCACAGCAGTTAATGCTTCAAACTGCCACCTACTATACAAGACAAAACCTCATTTTGTCTCATCTTGGGATGGCAGGACCAGTAACTAAGAATCCAGATGAGAACCTGTGCTGCATTTTAAATGTGATAGTTACTGCTTGGGCCAGGAGTCAGATTTAAATCCGCATTTGCCACTGATTTTATTTATTTTGTTATTTTTAGAACCTAAGCCAAGTTACTTAATTTCATTGAAACTACTTTCCCTACCATGTGCAGGGATAGGAAGGAAGCTGCTCAGTTTTCTAATTAGGCTTTAGAGTCTATTTTTAGTTTTTAGTGTGAATAAAGGCCACAGCCTGCTGACCCTGCAATGAGTTACATCCAAAACGCGAGAAACAGGACTCTGGTTTCAATAAAGCACAATGCAAAGGGCTAAAGACTCACTGAACGGGCTACAGGCCAAAAAGAAATCAATCAATAAATAAAAGCAAAATGGCAATAAAAGCACCACTGCCAGATCCTGGGACTAAAGGATTGGGACAGTTATTTGAGTGCATGCCATTATTTTTCCTTTTACAGAGACACTCCTCTGTCCCCTCCTGCCCACCGAGCTGCTCCTCACATCACCGAGCCGCTCCTCACATCACCGAGCCATTCTGGAAGGAACCTCCTTAGTCACAGCAAGTCTGAGACGGGCTGCTGAGCCCTGACCAGCCCCGGCCCCTGCTCACCTCTTCTGGTTCCGGGCCCAGCATCCAATTCTGTATCATCTGCTCTCCAGCCAAGGGCCCACATCGCGATCTCTCATCTGCCAGCGTGACCCAGCATTGCCGATTAATACAGGCAAGACTTGCTGTATGTGCCTCACCAGGGTGTTTCAGTGACAAACCAGTCCCCTAAGATTTACCAAACTCAAATTCGATATATCATTGAGTTTCTACAGTCAAAAGCAGTGACAAGTGTGTCCCAGAGTGCAGAGTGTTAGTTATATCAAACGATGAAGCCAACATGTTCTTACTCTCTCCATTTCCAAACGTGCCATAACATTTACTGCTACAATCTCTCTCCCCATCAACCTTCTAACTCTCTCCTATGGAGTCTAATTAAAATGAAGTATTGTAACATACAATCAACACTTGCACGCTATTGATAGATACTTGCAGATGTTATTGTAAAGAAAATGGCTCCTCAGAACTGATTAACACAGAAAGCTTAACAGAAAGTTTTATATGTTTTCCCCATTATGCGTTAAGCTTAACACTTTGACAACAGGAAAGTTTCATTGCTTCTCCTCCATTTTAATTACTTTCCTAACACCTCATACTTGAACACCAATGCTTAGAATTAGGCAATAATTCAGAGATTCCTCCTCTCTCATCTGCTACTTCAGCCTCAACCACACTGAAAACAATAACAATCTTCAGACCCCTTTTTCAGTTTTAGACAGCAGTCTCAGTGTATAAATAAATAAATATTTATGCAGTGTATAAATAAATATAACAGTGATTATCTGAGGAAGCAGGGTGGGGAGAAACATCACTGAAGTGAATTGCAGTATCTGGGGGCTGGACCCTCTCCTTCCTTCCCAAAGGTGGTTGTGTGTCTGCTGCTTTGGCATGCACACGCAGAATGGAAAAGGACAAAGTACATTCATCGAGTTGCCAAATTTTAATGCAATGACATAACAATGATCTTACCACATTTTATGCCTCTTTTGTATTTATTACTATTGTACCAGGATGCATAAGCCCCAGATAAAGATCAGGTTCCCACACCATAAACACACAAGAAGGCAGATTCTATTGAGCGCTTATACGTATGCACACACACACACAGAGTAGGCATCAGTTTCTCTACCCAATATACTGCAGAAACAAAGCGTCCCCAATGTACGTTATTATAAAGAACACATTATATGGTATCAAATAATGAGATCTTCCCCAAAGCTGCTTCTAAGCAAGCGACATTGCTTAGATGTTTAATTGCCATGCATTTCCCCCTCCCTACAAACACGCAACTTTTTAAGTTTAGGTCTTCAGGCAATTTGCCCCACGGTTATGAAATTGTACCAAGGAACGTTATAACGGTTGAAGTATTATTTGAAAATGCCTTGTATACCATGCCATGCAAGTTCATAAGAAGGTTAATTATACCCCAAAGGTCTTACAGAAAACACAATCTGCAAGGTGAAAAAAACCTCTTCCATGACGCCTCATCCTCCTAGGACAATACCTGGAATCGGAAGGCAGCAGGACTTGCCACCCACCTAACACACCAGTCAAAGCAAACAGTCACCCGAGAGCTGAAAGCTGGCACAGCGCTTAAAGGAAACAGAGATCTGAGACTGAGCTTTGAGGGAGGAGAAGCCGAGCTCTTATTCCCACAAGGATGAAGCACCAGCTCAGCTCTGAAATTCAAATACTTCTTTTTCACTAGAAGAAAGAGAGGTAATAAAATTTAAAGAAAATAAAGGAAACAGAAGTGAGAGATGATAATGTAAAAGTTGAACAGCATTCAACCCTGCACTGCTGCATCCACAGTGAACTCAACAGCATTCCAGACTTCCCCTGTTCCTCCCCTCTAAAAAGAACACTGCATATTATTAACACCATAATAGCTTTGTATTTAAAAAAAAAAAAAAACAAAAACAAACCAACCTCAAAAAAAACCCCAAAACCACCATACACAAAAAACCTGATACAATGCAACGTGAAGGCTGCCAAAAAGCTGTGCTGTTCTGCAACTTCATGTCAAACCTCCCCTTATAAATGTCTCTCCAGTGTGGTACGTCTTGATACCCATATTTTGTCTCGGCAACGTAGGACATGTAAAGCTTTGCAGATCACACTGACTGGCACAGTTCCTGAGGCTCCCACGCTTCTCTTCAAGCAGACAACATACTACACAGAACACGGCTCCCTAGATAGTCTAGGATAGTATTTTAGTGTAAGCAAAGCTAAAATTATTGCAAGCTATATAATTTGACGTGTACCTTTGTAAGAAACTCAGAAAGCTCAAAGGAATTGTTTGAGCTAGTTGTGACCAGTAGAGGCCACAGTGCCGCATATTTCCAGCGGCAGCAAAGATGCCACTGGTGCTCTATGGGGATCTCTGGAACAGGCACCAGATCTTCTGCCGTGTCCCCTCACGTACAGCGAAAAAAGTGTAGGTAGAGAGGGAATCTGCCTTCTCAGCAGCCTTTTGAGGCTGGAGAACAGCACTTCCAGCCAGGTTCTCAGCCAAGCACAAAGCTCTGGCTCCGCATCCCACCGTCTGTTGACTGTCTTGGGGCTGGACATGAGGGCAAATGGGGAGCAGATCCTATAAAGTTGTTTTAGCAACCTGCCCTCTACCTTACTCTCCTTATTCACAGAACTAGACATGCACCCACCACACAACTAAAATGAACTCCCATTTCCCTCTGCCAGATCATCGCAGGGAAAGCTGTCGGTTTTGTCACTACGGAAAGGTTTTCCATCTTGAGCTGGAGCGACGTAGCAGAGAGGAGGAACACAGAGGGCAGCCTGGAAGCAGGGGGTCAATGCCTGCAGTTTTGCATGGAGAATGAACAAGCAATTTGTGACTGTCCCATACTCAAGAAAGGATAAGCAAAAGGAAGGTTTAAAAACAAACAAAAACCAGATCAAATTTAGTGAGGGTCTACTACTTATGGAGTGGGGAAAGAGATAGTTGGTTTCTGACTCAGGATTTTTGAGCTCTTTGGACCAACAGTACTGTAACACTCATAAATATCACAAAAGCAAAGCAGAAGGGATTTTTAAGGATAGACCTGTCAACACAATCTGGGAATCGCTCAGCTTTGCTGCCCAGAATACAACCATGTTATTGTTATTTCTGTGCTCTGAATACACAAGGCGACCCGCAGTGGTGTGAAGGGTGCCCAGAGCATCTCACACTGTCCTCGTGCTCTCAGGAGGGAACAGATGGAGTGCTGCAGGCTACAATTTGCCATTTCAGCCTGACTTCTTTAAGGAAGACAAATTTAAAGAAAATGCTGAAGGTGATATACCAGCAGTACCCTGGTCCTTAACCCAGGGGACAATCTAAAGTAGGATTTGTTTCATAAAATCTTAAAGGTATTTGAGTTTAAAAGCATTCCTATCTGTCAACACATTCAAATACATGATCAGAGGCAATGACATTTTACGATTCCTGTGCAAATCTCATGCGCAGTGTGGCAGGTTTTGTCCCCCTGTGGTGAATACAGGAGATTTCTGCATGATGTTTATGAAGTCTGTAACTCAGGCAGCAATTTAATCTCGTCCTTCTTTTTTCCCCTAACCTCTAGAGGATAACCTGCTTTTAGAGTTATTTACCTGCAATGGGAAATACGTGGTCAGCAAACAAATGCATATGTCTAGGTAGGCATGTCTGGGTGAAGACAGTAACTGTTAAGATTTGCTGACAACTGAAAAGGTCTAAGCAATCCAACTGAAAGTGGTCAAACGGATAAAACTGACTGTGCCAAGTGGGATGGTTAGCAGAGGACAGGTGCTACAGCGAGAGAGAAATACATCACTGAGCACAGAAAAGCTGTTTTACAGGGACTGAAAGTTATAGATTTTAGTCATGCAGGAGGAAACTTGGACCCTGATTTCAGAACTCTGAGACACCAGGAGAAAACATCACTTGAAGGGAAGAGTTGAGTTAGCTGAAACAGCCTCACATGCAAAACCTGTTGAAGAACGTGGCAGAGGCTGGGGAGCCAAAAAATGTACATGGATGTCTAAATCTTTGTGCTCTTTACAACAGCAATCAGATGTGATTTAATTTATAAAACCCTGTCATATGCATTTTGAATGATGGGCCATTCCCAACACAAAAGCTATAAACCCAGAGTTCTCCCAGCTGAGCACTCAGAGAAATCATACGCTTCAAATACCGAACCGTCGAGGGCAGGGGGCCGATTAGCATCAGGTCCTGGGGCAGTTGGGCCACAATCCCTTTTCTGTGCAGTAGTAACACAGAACACCCGCCCCATGGCTGCTAGACCCTGCTTCCCTGGGTCAGGGGAAGAGCAGGGCTGTCTCTTTGGCTTGAAAAACTAACCCACAATTCTAGATCTCAGATGCAACTGCAGAAACCTCTGGTGCCTCCTCCCCAGTGGGTTGTACAGCATCATATTCCTCTGACATTATTCTTCTGAATACTCATACAAGAAAAAATTATAATATTTCTGTAAGATGAATAGCATAATGCCTCATAATCCCTTCTATTTCACTAATTTAAACTGTGATTTCATAAGTACTTCTGTAGAGACTAACACTGCCAGATCTGAAATTAGGTAATCATGGACACACTGCAGCAATCACAAAGAAACGCTGAATTATTTGCAAGGTCCTTTTTTTCATACTATGAATGAGGGAAGGGAATTTGAAAAAAGCAAAACTCACTACCTATTCTTTAAAATATTGCTGTTTCTGAAGCCTAAGTACTCTGGAGGTTATTTAAATGAAGACCTGTCCCATTCCCACCAACCTCACCCAATGCTGACCTCATGGCAAAGGACTTTTGAGCAGAAAATTCAATCTTGTGCACATATGCAAATGCCCAGCATGGCCGTGTGGATAGCAGGTTAAGTAGCCTTCAATTATTTTTACTAGACAAACAGTACATTTCACAAAACATATGCAGATTTTAATATTAATTCATTATACTGTCATCTGTGTCATCTAAAATTGAGATTCAGGTATATTCTGAGTTTCTACAACTCCTACTACTCCCCCTTAACTGCCATCATTTTGGAAAAGGATGGCATCTTGTTGCTGGTGTTAACATTCTAGAATCAGCTTCTAAACAGAACAAATGCTAGAATACAGCTGTGAATGATGAACTTCAGACACCTAGCATGAAAAATAGAAGACAAGCTTGTGCCCCCTCATAAAAATAAAAAAGGATCTACTGTGCCAGGCGCCCTACAGATTCTTCACGGCAGACACTCTACCCTAACAAGCTGAATAAATAAGACAAAGGGTGAAAGGTTCAGAGCTGTGTGTTGCAAATGAGAGGAGGTGGCCAAGAGATCTGATTGCTACTGGAACATTATGGTTTAAGAACTAACATATGAGCAAAAGTTCCTTAATTTTTAATTACTGTTGTTACAAGAAATGCACAAAGTTAAGGTGAAGAAGTGCAAATATTTTAGCACAAATTGCTCTAACCAGAAGAAAAAAAAAAAAAAAAAAAATCTCTTTTCCTGAACAAAGAAACTCAACGGCACTGAAGCAATTCAGAACAGAAAACATACCCCCCAGCAAAGAGTATGTTGTTTGAAAAGAATTTTTAGTGTATTTTGCAATAGAGTAAAAACATCCCACCACTGCTTTCTTTTTAGGTTATTACATTGTAGTTTTAACAATGTTACCTTTGCTTAACACATGTGCATCACAGGCGATGCTCTGCTTTCCCCTCTATCCATAAACAGTGCTTACTTTTAAAACATCTCAGCACTTTACTGCCAAGGGACACCCCTGTGACAGAGAAAAGGCAGCGGTAACAAGCTGATAACGATTATGCCTTCAGCACACAGGTACATTTCCACAGCCTAAAGAGTACTTTAACAAGATATTACTTTTAGCACAGGCCACCATGATCAGGTTTGGAGATCATTTCTTGGTACAAGCAAGAGCATCTTTTATGTTGAGACATAGGCAGAGACAAATAAGGACAGACAAACTATCGCTGATACTAACGAACCAGGTCCGATCACGCGGGAGCGCTGACACCAACCCACGAGCCTCGGTCCAACTGCGCTGCCAGCAGCGCGAGAGGCTTGGAAGATTCAATATAAATTCCTGATCGGTTGCAGCATAATGTACCGATATTATATGAAGCACCTGTTTGCACAGAGCGCGATTCCAACTCTTTTACACTGCGATATTTGCTTCTGTGTGAAAATAAGTAAATATTTGCTCTGCTGTGCCAGCTGGATCGGGGGAAGCTATAAATTGCCTAAGCCTTTCAGAGACAGTAGGAGAAGGCTGGCAGAAGGTGCGTATCTGGAGTTCGCATGCACAACGCTAATTGGAAGAAACAACTATTGAAAACAGCTTCAGAACATAAATGGGAACACCAGCAGTAGATACAAACCTCATTTTTACTCTGCAGATTTTATGTCAGGCATTGCAAAGTTCATCTTTCATCTCTGTGGTTCCTGATTTCTTTAGAAGAGTAGGACAGAGACCAGAATCAAGAAAGTCGAGTTTTCACACGGAAAAGGGAAGTCTTATAACTGAAACCAACAGGAGTGCGTTGTCAAGTGATTTAGAAGAAAAAGACCATAATATATGTGTTGAGGGACAGGAATCTATGTTTACAAGAAACTTAACACTTATCACCCAAAACCCCTTCCCATCACCACAAAGGAAATCATAGGATGCAACACAGTGTTCTCTATACATTATAGAAGGTAACATGCGCCACTTTACACCAGTATTTTAATCTATGGCACGTATTGGACAACAACTTGAAGACATTTGGGCTCTCTTACAGCAGCAAGGGTATTGCTTTGTCTGAATTGGCATACCACAGTTTTAATCCTGCGTGAAAGAAAAAAATCATCGCAGTTGTAGGCTTGCTTTCAGGCACAGATTCTTTAGTGACAATGGGACTCCTGCTGCCCAGGAAAAAGAATCATGTGGATCTTTTTGCAGAGGAACGTATCATGAATGTAAAAATAAACATCATAGCAAAGTGACCTATAGAACAGCAGGTGGGACGATTTACACCTATACTGGGTTAACAAATAATCTGAGGAGAATAAACCAACTGGGAAGAACTGGGTTTATCCGTATACATACAGTGGTTCATACATAAGATTGCCTTTGGTGCAGTATTCCTTCTCATAAAGTTGGCATCCCACTCCTCTGCCTCACTCCCTCCTCTCTTAAAAAAGACAATGCCAACAGTTTATCTTCCTATTAAAAACATTACTAAAATAAATTTATCACTTGAAGGCTTTATCTTCAAAGTGGCAGACTTCCTTGATATATAATCTAATCTTTCAAGCTCAAAGATTTTCGTCAAACTTCATTAATTGACAAATCAACTTCTGGAGGTTTGGATCTATTTGCAAGACCTATTTCCCTCCTGCTTCTTTTCCATTCTCCAGTAAATGCTAGAAAACCTTTCAAAGTGCCACAGGGAGGAAACTGTGACGTCTCGCTTTAAACCCCCCTTCCAGTGGTCTCTGCACCAAGATTTTTTTAGTAATTTGAAGGATTATTTGCAGCTAAAATGAGGATTTGGGAATCTTGAGTGAAACTCATTGTAATAACAACTGTCAGTCTGATTTTGATGCTCAGGCCTGTATGCCTCTCCAGCAATATTTGAGTACTTTGATATGGTCACAGCTATGGTCTACTTGAATACTATTTCTAACGCCATAAAATATTCCACTGCCTCATATTTTTAAAAAGCCCAGCTTAAAAAAAAAAAAAAGAAAAAGAAAAAGAAAAAGCTTTTAAGTTTCTTAGCTTACGAAACTAAAAAGCAAAAATAACTTAAAAGGACTTGTAAGCATTTCCTTTTTTTTCCTCATTGCACTCAGTGAATAACAATTAATTACAATGCTGACTAAGTTTATAATCCCTACCCAGTCCCATGGCCACAGCAATCATCTGGATCACAACCCAAAGCCTGGGGAGATTGGGGGCCTTTGCTTCCCCACCTGTGTAATGTGAATTGAGATACAAAGGGATCCCTGCATCCCCCAAAGGGGAATGAGATCTCTTGGTTCACTCTCGGTTTTGTCATGTTCAGATACTGTAACATAATGGGTCACAGAAATGCCCACGGACAGAACAGGTTGTTAAAAAATAAAATAACGTTCCATTTTCAAGCTCAACCAGTATGAAAATGCAGCGTACCTGTGCAGACAGACGTACACACCATTACAAAAAAGGTTTTGTACTCTCATACCCCATCTGCTGGTTCTGCAACAGTATTTAAGACATCAACATGCTTTTTCTCCCCCCCCCCCCACTGTGCAACACCCTTGCTCATCTGGGTAAGTTGACAAGTGTTAAACAAGAAGTCATGTTCATCTCAATATTTCAGAGTCCACCAGGGAAAAAATAAAAGGGTAAAATATTTATGACAAAATGTAAAACAACTAAACATGTAAGGAACAAAAGTGTTCCTAAATGTCTTACAAATATCTCAGGGTTAAAAGCATTAACATGAGATTAAAAATGTAGTGCTCTCTTCCATTTGTCCCCTGCCTTGCATTTGTATTATGTGTAAGAGCTTCCAAGAAAGCCAATTAACATGCATTTTAGCCTTTGAAATGTTTAAAATTGGGCACTTGCAGTGTATAAACTCTAAAACGCCTCTTATTATTTGAGTGCTTTTTAATGCAGACTTGTGTACATTAAAAATACATTTAAAAAATGAAAGGCATTTATGTTTCAGCTGTCTTTGGAACGGCAAAAAGAGAAACATAAGCAGGAAGCAGCGAGCAGTGTTTGTCCCAGGACAAAGATAGGATCATGACTATGCAAATCCAGAGCTTAATAAATGCTTTGCAAGACTGGGTCTCTCATTTCACTCCCAGGATGAGTTATGGTATATATTACACAGAGAAGGAAAACAGACACCTCCCTTTGGTCGCTCCTCAGTGGAAGTTCAATGCTTAACACATGCACTGCAAGAATACACACAGAGCATTTCCAGTTCCTCCCACTAACTGGGCTTTTCACACTCGTATAAAGCGACATCTGGAAACGATCATCTCATCGCACCCTCAAAAAACTAAAAGAAACAGTAATAATATGGTAATAAGGGATGAAATTTTATGAAAGATGCCACTTAACTGAAGACTAAAAGACACCATGCAATTTAAATAAATTGCTTTCAGCAGGGGACTGAGTGACAATCAAGAAAAAATGCCTGGCCCGTTTTTGCAAATTGTGGGCCAGATTTTTAACGGGTGTAAAATGCTGACTTTGGCAAAGCAGTGCCAGTTTTGCACAAGCTAACAATATAGTCCTGGGAAGTCACATTTTTAGGACCACACTGGTGACACCCTTGAATTGAGGATGCTGACATGAACCTGCATAAGCAAAGAGGGAAGAAGCTATTAACACATCAAATATCTGCTTATTTTGCTTCCCTCCCTCCCCGGTTTCTTTAAGTGAGCTGAAAAAGAGGACTCACACAATTATCTGAATGCATACAAGAAAATTCAAACAACATCGCATTGTTCACGAAGATGAGAACTCAGTTCCCTGACTAACCTGGGGTGGCTTGGTAACGCAGAAGTTGACATAATTTTGGTTTAGGTTCTCTGCGTACCACTTGTGTCCAGGCTCCAGTCTAGAAGATCTGAAACCATTAACGTGGACCTGACTCGTCTATCAGTGACCTTCTTCTACATAGCCTTCATGTGTGCCCAGAGTATTCCAAGTAGAAATACAGCCTGGAAAAACTGCAATAAGAGATAAATCAAACTGGTTTGTATGCACTTAAAATTTCATTCAATGCCACTTTCGCTTAGAAAAGTATGGTGCACACCCCAGATGTTTAGCTGCCTCAAATCTGCAGTGCCACTAAGTAAACCAGTGTTCAGGGATTTCTTTGAGTTCAACAAAACAGAATGGGGTTTTTGTTGTTGTTTTGGGCTTTTTTTGTTTTGCTTTCTCCTCTCTCTCTCCATTTTTGCATCTTCAGATTAGGAATACTTGGCTATTTGGAATGAAACCTGGACAGAACTCAGCAGTTGAGAAATATAGAAAAGAACAGTGTCCTAAATTCAGCTGACATGAAAATAAGTGCTAGGCAAGTTCATGTCTTTTGTAAGAAGTCATGAGGTCCCATCATTCCTGAGAACCATTCTTCGTTGCATGAAAGCCTAATGCCTTTGTCATCTTACTGACCAGCCTGCCCACTCAGAAAATAATGCTATATTCAAACCACATTATAGAAAGCCATTAAATTAAACAGCAACACTACCAAGCAGAAACAGTGTGATCTGGAAATGAATAACTAGACTTCATCCTAATAAATAAAAACAAAACACATTTCTGGATAACAAACTGCCTTTACAGATAAAAAAATAAATCCCTAGAATTTAAATCCATCACGAGCAAAATCCCTCTGGAAAAAAATCCAGACCAAAGCACTATTATGACTGCCTTTATATTCATAACTGTATTTATGCAGACTAAGATAAGGGCAATCAATCCACATGCCTCAGGACAAAAAGCTAATCTTCTGCAGGGATAAAGAAAATTCCTCACCATATGTACCATGGTTAAAGGCAACAAGGGACATGCTTTGCTAGACTTGGGAATTTTCAGGCATTGGTCACTGCTAGAAACAAATACCAGATTTATGGCATACTGATGTGCTCCAGCAGTAAATCCCAGCCTCTCCTCTGCACGTTGCTGCTTTCCAACACACTGAATTTAGTGCCTGAACTTTGGATGGACCATGGCCTCACGCCAAACCAAGCGTCTTGTCAGCTCCAACAATATGGCTTTTCAGGAGTCCTGTATTCAGTCAGTCACCCAAAGTGCACCAAAACACCCTGCTTCCCCTTTCACCATTTAATTACCTCCTTTTCTCCTCCCGAATTCCTTCTGTTCCATATAGGCCATCACCGTTGTTATATCCCAGACAACATAGCTCCTCCTTTTTTCAATTCTTTTCCAGTAACTAATTCATAGATCTAATCTATCCTCTGTTCTTTGAAAGGTGTCTTTCCAGTTTGACCGCGTTTCTACAGCCAAAACATCCATAACTTGATGTTGATTGTTCCTCAAAGACATCTTTTGCCTGGAACACCCCTATACATGCAACCAACTGCACCTCTGCAACTTGAAGAGAAACCAGAAATACACTTCCTACAGAGCTCTGCAGATTCAACTGAAGCATCGACACAATATGTCCAAGAGGTCTGACGGTACACATTATGGGGTAAACAGAAGTTGAGACCTGACAAAGAGAGACAAGAAAAGCGTACCACTCTGACATGCTCATAGCCACAAAATGCACATCTTCAAGAAATACTTCACCTTTTCTTTCAGCTGCTATTTAAAGGGTAGATGCTGTCTTTCTACTCCCTCAAAAATTAAGTGAGGAGGGGGAAAGAATAAAGCAGAAATCAAGATACATTTATTATCTATTTAATCTATTTGGCAGGGAAAATCATCATCTTACATGCAAAGGGACTTGAGCTGTTAGCGCACAGTACAGATGAAGCCCTTATCTTTCAACGATGCTACCAGGCTGTTTCGAAGCACAAATTAGGGATCAAGGACCAAAAAGAAGGAATAACATATTTTTGTAACTCTGCTCTTATCTCTCTAGCTGACATGCCAAAGGCTACTGAGGTGGAATGAAAACAGAGTTTCAATCATCAAGCTAAGCGGAAAAAGTCACTAAAATGGGTACCAGTCCCACAGGCTTTGCGAGATCCACGTACCAAAACTCCGACACAAGATCATGCCATTCTCAACAGCTCACCTGCAGCACTCCACGGCTCTTGGGAATAGGCGCTATCAAGAGAAGAACAAGTGCATTTCACTGTGCTACACAAGCCTTTGTTTCAGGAATTTAGCAAGAGAACAAAACCAAACACAAGCAGAACACGCGCTGCAGAGACTTGTCTTATCGTAGATGAGAAAAGAAAGTCCCTCACAGCATTTACCAACACAGAAAACAATAAACCCAGGTAAGGTTTTCCTTCACGGCTAATATTCTACAGGAAGCGTTTTTCCAAAGTAGGCAATCCTGCTAAACAAGCATCTACGTTCCCAGTTGTCTACATTTAAAGTTATAGAGGACAGTGGAGCTAAGAGTTAAAATTTAACTAATGTTAATAGGGAAATGAATGTATGTTTCAGGACAAGGCTTAGAGTAACTCCACGTTAAATTAGTCTGTGAAACAGTGATTCTAATAATACCCACACATCAGTCGTACAGAATTCTCTTTCAAATCACTTGATATGCCATTCGTGTAGTGCTTTGACTCACACATCAGATTTTTTCTCAGGGTGTTTTGTGGGTTTTTTTTTTTTTTTTTTCAGCTTGAAAAAAATAGAGGCAACANTTTTTTGTAAGCTTGAAAAAAATGAAGGCAGCAGTATAGCAACCCTGAATCTTATTTTTCAACTTTAACATGTGAATGTTTCCTATTTAACAGGAGCTATCACTTTAAAATTAAATCAGAAAAATATTTTTGAACCTGTTGTTGTAACAACTCATACTAACTCAGCACACAACAAAGTAACCTTCTGGTTGTTCAATTTATGCATCTGATAACAGTACACAACTACCTCCTTTTTCTAACATTTGTAACAGACCAACAGACGAAAACATTTCTGTAAAATATGAAAATGTAGTCTTGAAACCACAAAAAATGGCAAAAGCTGCTTGCTACTTCTAAACTTTGCAAGATTTCACGGCACAAAGTATCTTTTAATAATAACTAAAGGAAAAGGTTTTCCAACTACTTTGCAATACCATATCAAACTCTGAATGTGCAGATTGTTTGCATTTATATCAGCTACTTTATCCTGACTATTTTAAAAAGGAGTATTGAATTCAGCCACATCATTCAAGACTAGCTTTTATTTCCCTAGGCCAAGAACAAAAATTGAGTATTGATCTTGACAACTGCTCCAGGAGCTAGATCACATCCTCCTGCCGAATAACCCAGCCTCTAGCAGCTTACCTTAAGAGATAGGTTGCATGTGATCTGTGAATTTTTTCATATGAGGACAAACCTCCTATTATCATACGCTTGTTCTATGAAGAATCATTGCCCACACCTTTTTTGGAGGGGAGATTACAGGGTTTCTCAGGACTTTTTCTCCCCTCCCATTCCTTAGCAAGCAACTCTCCTGCCAGACTGGAAAGCTTCCTTGCTTCCAAGCCTCAAGGTCACAAAACCCTCCTCATCTTCTGAGTCACCTGTTGTCATCATCCAAAAAGGCAGAGAAGCTAATGTTCAAGACAGCTTTTTCAGACAGTATTTTAACCAGGTGTAAATATTATTTTTAAAGAAAATCTTATCTCTGTCCCTTTATTAATATTCATTTAAACGTTACCCTTTGGGCCTTGCTTTTCATGCAAGTTCATCCCACTAGAACTCAAACACTTTTCAGATGCGATTCCCTCCCACACACACACAATGATGACCTCTTCTGCAACGTCTTCCCTTCTCTTTCCCATCCACCAGAGGAAAAAAGGATTTTTCCCCTATTCTCCCTTTCTGTGGCAACTGGAGAAAGAAAAAGCAGGGGACTAGTCAATAAGCACAGAGAAGAAAACAAGCCCCAAGCTTCCCAAATCACAGCTTTCCAAAGCACACTCTTGAGCAAAGCCCATGAAACAAGGATTTTAGAGCTCTGTTTAACTATTGAGGATGGCTACAAGAAAATCACACTCAGAAGACCAGTGCTGAACTACTAGGCACTACTGGGAACTGTGTTCAAACATACTATTCTGATCCTGTTATCTCCCCCAACCTATTATTTTAGGGGTAAAAACCTAATATTTTACATCTTCCCTTCCTTTAACCACCCCTCAACCCTGTGTCTGCTCTTAACCTTAAGCAGTCTTTCTCTTTTCCCCATTCCCGGCTGAGCAACTCTTCCCTCTGACTGACAGTTTGCTGTTTTATGCCTCAAGGTCATTTGCTCTTCTCCTGCCCCAAGTCACAATCTATTACAGTCTATAAAAAACAAAAACCAAACACAAAAGCCACAACAACAAAAATCATTCATTTACAAAGGCAGGGTTTGCCATATTTGCTGGCAGTTGGCTTTTCCTGGAAGGAGGCAATCGGGGACTTAATTTTCAGTATCATTTCTAAAGATCAAATATACTTGAAGTCTTGTAATGGTGTCCTGTAGAAAACCAAAAGCATCACCAGTGGGATAACGGATGCCTGGGCACATACCGTTTATAGAAATTTAGATAAGATATTACCCAGTTTAATAAAACTTCTTTGTGCTCATTGAGAGCACGACCTTTCATAATTAGTTTTTATGGGCTTTATATAATGAAAAACTTTTTAAAGTCCATGTAAACAACTTCCATTCACTCTGATCAAATATCTGAAAATCATGAATGATCTTGGTAAGAGTTGCATCATGGTGTAATGGCTTTCTAAGCTCATGCTGAGCCATTCTGGTCATGCTTTTGCTCAGTCTGACAGTCAAGAAACTCATAGCAGACAACTGCAACTTTGTAAATTAACTTCTGTCGTTTGATTTGAAGCGGAAGAAAAGCACGGTTGTTCCCAAATCCTGTTCTAATTTAAAGATGAAAATAAAAAATAAGAATCTCATTGCAAGGTGTGCCTAAATCAAAGGCTATGCCAGTAGTTACTCAGACTGCCTAGCACACAAGTATATAATGTCTGTGTGAAAAGACACTAAGGAGATTATTTAGTAAAAGGGACACTGACTTCTCACTGTCCGAAGGTTGCAGACACCTTCTGTTATGGTTACACTGGTTTCTTGCAATTTAAATAAGTAAATACTTCTTCTCCAGTATAGATGATACTCTCTACTATTACTTCTGCAGTCAATTTTGTTATCTTTATTAGTGGGCCTAATAAACACAGTACCAACACTAACCAGTTCAGAAAAACAGGACCACTCCAGTCATCCACTGATTGCATACAAATGGGCAGGACTTTGGTACTTCCCTCTCACTAAGAGAAAGTAATGACAAAGAAAAGAACAAAAAAATTCACTTGACAAAAGCAGCATTACTCATCCCTCAACTATTTAAAAACCCCCTCAGTTTTCATTAATGTCATTCATTAGGTATTCTAAGACAAATCAAGGAAGTAGTGCTGTTTTCTTGGTTCGGCACATTTTTTCCACTTTACCGTTGTAGTTTTGTGTAATTATCCTCAAAACAGGGTATTTTGAAGGAGTTCCACGACATATGGAAATTGGAATAATGAGTTGCATTTTCTTGTCTATCATTTCAGTTGGCGTTTTGTGGAAGTTACGCATCTCTAGATATTGGGTAAGTCTCTCCCTTCCTTCGAGTCCATGCTTAGATCAAGTTCATTACAATTTCTCCCACCCAATGCTCTAAACAAAACACAAATGCCATCACCATCAATCTCAACAAGCTATGACAACTAACATTAATAAAATTACCTTCTCCAGTTAGATTTTCATTAGTAAATTAGGATGGAAAACAGATGGCACCGCTTGGCCAGTTTGAACAAATTATCTACGTCATCCTTCACGATGTCAGTCGATACCTATGCTGAGTAAGGAAACTCAGCAATTTGGGATGCAGTACAAGACATCATTAAGCACAAAGCCAACACTTTTTTTTTTTTTTTTACCCCTGATTTAAACTAAACCAAGCATTCTTTACAGGTAATACGAAAAAGTTTGCAAGTTTGGCTGCTGCAAAGTGTGTGCCTGCAAAGTCACAACGCATGAACTACAGACCAGATCTCAGCATGTCATATTTCCATATGCAAATGCATAGTCACAAGCCAGGCCTGCAGTTATTTCCGCTGAAGGTTAGTAGTGAAGGAGGAGACAACCAAAAGATGAGTAGCAGAGCATGTGCCAGTTTCCCAAGTAGGCCAGGACATCATCCATGTCACTTCATGCTTTCCACCTAGCTCCAGAAAAGCCTCCAAACATGTCTTCTACCAACGGACAGGTGCTGAATATAGCAAACACCTACATGCCAGATTCTCATGCTCAGATTTTTTTTTTCCAGCCAATTCTCAAAAAGACACTAAACGTTCACTGCTTTATAACCTGTATAAAAAAGGAAAGGCAGTAAGGATGTGCACCCCCCCCCAACACACTCAACCTGCCAGGCTTCCTCTCTTGCTAGAGGAAGAGGATGCTGCTGGGGATGCTCATGCTGTGACAGTGGGTGAGGAACACTAACACTGCACTGCTTAATCCCATCCCAGCATGGCATTTGGCTGTTCTTGGTGCATTCTTCACACTTCAGACTTACTATTTGGTCAGAAAGAGCAACTGGAACCAGAATGCTTTTGCATAAGCCCTCCACTACTTAAATCCACTTGCTGTACACCTCTAATTTGTGGGGAGGAAAGGAAGGTTGTAGAAGGAGGACAGCAGCCTTTTAGTCTCTGTCCTTTTCACCACTTACAGGGTGAAAATTTTAAAATAGTCTAGTCTTAAGAACAATTTGCCTACTGGAGAATTGGGTGGGAAACCCTCATCTGCTTGCCCATTTCAACAGAAAGCAGCCGTACACTGTAGCAGAAAGTTTGGCAAATACACTACGTGCATAAAAACAACAGTTTCCTAAATAGTTGCCTATGGAATAACAAGTAAAATATTCCAGGATATATCAAAATTCACAACGTCAGTTCAGATCACTGAAAAAGCACATCTACAATAAGGATGTGTGGAGGACCATTTGTTAATGTGTAGTAAGTGAACCAAAATATCTGTGCCGTACTGTAAAGCAGTAGAAACCCTACCTGCGCATTTTGTTCTTGTTGTGAGCGGTGGTCCGGGGGGCCCTGTGCCTCCTTCCCCAGGGCGAGTGAGCAGCACTCTGATCTCATACTCCACATCAGGATCCAAATGCCACAGTTTGTAATTAGGAGAGTCTACAATGTGCGTTTCCGCCCAATTCCCAGTGGTCGTCCGATACTCCACCTCTTTCAATATGATGGGCCCATCTCCAATGATGGAGTTGGCATTGGGTTTGATCCACAGGTACGTGGCTCCGACAGCCAGCAGCTCAGGGGGGGCGATAGGAGTTGGGGGTTCTGTAGACAAAAAGAAATAATGAGAGGCCTGAGACAATTTTGTCAAAAGGACCAAATTTCCACTATGTATCTGTACAGAAGGCTGTCCCAAAAATCTTTTGTAACACAGGCACGCTTTCTCCTGTCACTTACCAAATCTTTCATAAGAATTTAATCTGTTACTGAAAAGAATTTGGCTTCTTTTATTTGCGCTAAAGATTCAGCGCCCTTACGCTGGGGGTAGTATTACCAATTCAGAAACACCTGCAAGAATACAGTAACCACAAAGCAACTTCTGTTTAAAAAAAAATCCAAAAGTCACTTTTAAAAGATCAGAAGGCTTATTATATATTCCGTCCTCTAAGCATATGAGCAAGAGCAGTCAATGTGATATTGGAATGTGAGGGGGGGAAAGAAGTCTTAAATAAAGATGACTGAGTGCACTTAGCATATACCACGTATAAAAAGGCCGCAGTACACCAGCCCTCCCTCTGCCCTGTGACCTGACGTGGCAGAATATCACGATCATTGATCACGGTATTGTGGTTCAGCCAAAGTGTAATCCTTAACATGACACAATCAGCAATGAGTGGAAAACTCAAATCACTTGCTCATTTGGTGATTTTACCAAGCAAAAAAAAGGTTAAAAATAGGATATATTTTTTAATCAAAGCACTGGTTGTGTGTCTGAGAAAATACTAGCAAATTTAAACATCAGGGATCTTCCCGTGGTCAATAATACCAGTAGTCAGGGTGCTGCTAGAACTGACTCTAACTGGGGCTTTTGGTAGCTCAGAACTAAGAAAAACTAAGGCACCGGTGAATCAACACCTCCTGTCATGTTTGATTGCAAAGTTTGCTTAACTTCATGAGCAAAGGTACTCAGGCAAAGTCTGCATGAGACTTGAAGAGTGCCTAGATGTCTGAAAAGCATCACGAGGAGGCAGGAACCTGGCCGCTGAATATCACCTCTGCAATAAAAAGAAAAGCAAGCCAATAAAAGACATCTCAGCAGCACCCGTTGATGAAAGCTACCAAAAAAAATTCTACAGGCTCTGGCTGCCTGCCCAATTTTTATTCCCCCCCCCCCTCTGTCAGTGTATAAATAACACTTGCATATTGGAAGCCGCACAAATAGCATATGCCTTGTTGTTTTGAAAACCTGAGCTGAACTGCGCAAGATTATGAGCAATTTCTTTAATCTCATCTAGCTTTCCCTCTGTCACACTCTAACGTGGTTTGCCCTCAGCCCAGAGGACACAAACTCTATTCTCTTGTGAAAATAAGGTGACGAAAAGGACACCTCTGTCTCACAAAAAGAAACCTATAAATGTTACAGCATGACATTAATTTTAGAGTTCTGTGGGAGTTATTCTAAACCCCTCTTAAAGGTGATTCCTCAAAGAACCCAGAGAACTGGAAGAATCCAGGACCCACAGAAATGTGGAAGAGAAGAGTTTGAGCACCACGTGATGGGAGGAAGATGGGACCTTCCCCACTGGAGAAGTCTTGCAGGTTAACATCTGCTCAGTAAGGAGAACCAAATGCACAGAAACCATTATTATACAAGACGATCAACTGAAACGTTACTTAATTTCATTTCTTCTAGCTAACTAATTACAATGAACCACGCTATCTGCTGGAGATTGACTGCAGTAGTTGTGCATTGCACCTCTGAAGAAAAAGCAATCTGAACTGTAATTGTAGCAGGTATCCAACATGAGCAAAAACTAGTGTCACGAGCTAAGTTTTTTGTGGAATGTTTGTTTCTGCTTTTGTTTTGCACTGTTCCCCTAACTCCTGCCAGAATCTTTTTCCGATATGAACCGTCAGGCTGATTATGTTGCCTTAGTAAGGTTATTTCTCCAAGAAATTTGTTTTCAAGAAATGCATGAAGATACATTTTCATTAAAAATCAAATTATTATAAATCACAAACCATTTATTACTTGTTTCTTGGTACAAGACAACTAAAAGACAGACTTAGTGATTTTTACTCCCAATGCAAAAATGACATCTAACAAGTCACATCATAGCTGAACACAGGACAAATGAAATATTGAACTCCATTCTCCTGGGCTGTAGACTTCAATAGCAACATGATCCAGGTTACTTTGGGATTTGATTGCAAGTTAGAAGAGATTTACGGGACTGAGCTTAATTAATAGAGCAGTCTGTCCTGCTAAACAGACATGAAAGTCTCGTCTAGCAAGTTTAGAAACTACTATTGCCGAACTGATTTAAATTAAGAAGACACTTAGCATTACTGTCATCTTATTTTAGGCCAAATCTAAACCTCCCCCCACCCAAAAGAAAAGTGATGGTGGTTTTCCCTTTTTTCCCCGCTGTTAATTATCCCCTTTCTAAGTGCCATTTGAAAAACAGGTGCCACAGAATATTAGAAAATTAGGAGTTTAAACTGTTGCTCCCATTTTCCAAATTTAAGAAACTAAGATAAGCAGCCGCTGCAGTAGTTGTTCAAGGCTCAATCCCACCTCACTGAAAATAACGGGCTCTTTCCTACTGGTACCAACCGGACGGGAAGCAATTTTTTTTAATATCACTCTGTGCCAAATCACTGCAAGTGATCTAAACAAGCTACCTATTATTTAGCAAAACTAGCCCATAAATAAGGACCATTTTGGGGCCTTTGTAACAAAACACACTTGCCAGTTACAGATGACCACCCTGATGTTATGAGCTCACTATTTTAATTAAAATCTCCATGTGATCTTGATTAAATAAACATGGTGACAGATTGGCCTCGTACACATGTAATTGTGATCAACCATATTTTAAGCCCCATTTGATCCAGACAGTATTTTATATTGCAAGCTTTGTCTTTCAGCCATTCTCCCTCCTCCTCCGGGCACAGAGGAGAAAGGCGTGGGCTCCCCAGGAGCGAGGACATCAGGAACTGGATTGCTGCAACTGGAACAATATCTAGCCTGAATCCCAGACTCAGGAAGGACACAGAAAAATGTGGTTCCCTCTCTTTCAAGGAAACAAAAGACCTATGTAGTACAAGCTCAAAAAGGGAGTTACTGAACACGAGTGGGTTTTATTGTATGGGCAAAGCAGGTCCAGTTGTGCAGACATGAAGGGAATTTGGGGTGTGCCTTTACCTCCCATTAGAAGAGGAAATATAGCTGGGATCTACAGCTGAGAAGGCTGAACACTGTTAGGGCTTTAAACAGACAGAAAGTTTAGTGGTGCAAAGAGTGTGAGAAAACAAAACTAACATGAAGGACCAAAAAAGACTAAATAGAATCACAGAATATCTCAAGTTGGAAGGGACCCATATAAGGACCATCGAGTCCAACTCCCTGCTCCTCGCAGGACTACCTAAAACTAAATCATATGACTAAGAGCATCGTCCAGACACTCCTTGACCTCTGACAGGTTTGGTGCCGTGAATACTATACTTTCCAACGACTGTGGAAAACACATGTATTTTACTCTTTGGCAACTGCTCCTGATTTTCTACTCTACTATGGGAATATTTTGATATGTGATTTTCTAAGCATGGCAATTCTAAGCGATTGTTAGATGATGGAAGAAAAATGGGCTCCATGCATCCTTCAAATGCAACTGGGAAGACTGAAACATGAGAGAGAAATCCCTTATCAACTGTCTTCACTGTCTCCTGTGAAATAATCCATAAGAAAAAGGAATTATAAAAAATGTAATCTTAAAACAGCTGGATAAACCTCTTAAGCTATGGATTCTATATGAATAAAACTTTAATTTTTTTTTTTAAATTCTTTCCTTGTTCATAATAAGATCATCTGATAAAATGCACAACCAAGACGACCATAAGCTTTCATTTGCATTTGTTGGCCTGTGGATGGTTTTAGACAAAAAGAACCCCTAATGTTACAAAACACTAGTATATCACAAAGTTCAATGATTGTTTCTGAAACGCTAACCTGTACCTTTATTTTGTTACCGAATAATCGTGCCAACATGTGAAATTCCTAACATGACTCCCTCAAGCACTGAAATAAGCTCTTAACTTAGGACTGAAGAAAACCAGAAAGGACCCAGAAAAGGCTGACACGCCTGTTAAATAGAGGAGGAAAGCAGGTTTGTATCTGGTTGGGCCACCCAGTCTGCACCTTTCACACTGCTTGATGACCCTGTAAGTCCTTCCAAAACATCAGCTGTGCACGCCCCATATGCAGCCAGACCTCCAGAGCAGCAGGAAGATCGTTGCAACGTGCGCGCAGCCCTGTTTTGGTTTCTCACATGCATACAACATACAGCCCAGGTTCTAAAAATAAGATCAGAAGAGACACAGTGTTTTTTATTCTTTGGGGGCTGAAGAGGTGGGGATGGGAGCTGCTATCAAAAGACATTTCCCTGACAAGCAGGATCTGTGTTTTCAAACACGATACTGCTTATTCCCCTACTAATGGGAATTGTAAGCTTTTCTCACAGCGTCCTAAATGAGCAGCTGTGGACTGCGCTTGCCAAATGGATAAGAATGGGACTGGAAGGCAAGGAAACCAAATTTCAAGCTTCTCAGAACTTTTTTAAGCAAAAAATACAGAACGAAACATATTTCTATAGTTTTCTACACAACAGCCACAGACTTTTACAATTTAAAAGCTATTGAGAACATAAGTTCTTAAACTTGAGTTTAAGAAGGCAAGCCCAGCTGTTTTAAGAAAAAATGCCATCATGTTAAAATGCCTTTGTTCCGATTTTTTGCCCCTCCATCCTTTAGGCAGAATTTCTCACCTTTGCACAACTGTTTTGCACTCTTTATTGCTGGCTATTAGAGAGTCACTTGACTGCCTGAGCAGCATCCATGAGTACCCCTTCTAGCTTTACAACATAGCAATAAGCAGTCTGAGCTCTGAATGACAGTATTTATATTGGCCTTGCTTATTAGCACACTTCCTACTACCGTAATAAATGCAGCAGTTGAATTTTGTTTTCCAGTGATTGTCTGAACTTCCAGTTCCATTTATTGTGCAAAGAAATGGCACAAGGATTTTAAAAAATTTAGCATGGGACTATTTCACTGTGCTGACACTGTACTAATAGGTTTTTTGTCTAAAAGAGAGACATTCAGATCTGTCTCACAGTAACGTAACAGGCTGACAGCAGTGGCACATGTCAACCATGTTGGAAGAGTGTGCCAGTAGCATTAATAAAGTGACTCATTAATTCACCTGGACGGGTAGGCTGCACCAGCAAGTGATATAGCCTGTCTACTCCCAAAGACAAGTGCCCAGAACCAATTCTGAAATCAACAATTTGGAATATTTAATTAAAGCCAAAATCCAGGAAAGTAAGAGAAGAGGAAGATTTAGGAT
>VYZW01060070.1:5729-41154 GCA_013401315.1 Balaeniceps rex
CGGGGCGCAGGTGCCGGCGCCCCGCCGTGCTGGGCGCAGCCCGCCCCGGGGGCGCTGGGGTGGCGGCGGGCGGGGGAGTGGGGGCACGGCCGGGAAGCAGGGCGGCGGAGGCAGGGGACGGCTGGGGCGAGGGAAGGTCGCACGGGGGAAAAGGTGTCTGCTTCGCCTTTCCCCTTTGGAAGGGGCGCCCCGGCCCTGCTGCCGTCGCTGCCCCGCCGTCTGCGAGACCGGAGAGCTCGGAGAGCGGGGTCTGGTTTGGGGATTTGGGCGGGCTGGCCAGGCGCGCTGCGGCCCTGTGGGGCAGCAAGCAGCCAGCACTTGAGGCTCCCGTCCCGGGCCGCCGCGGTTTGTAGCCGGGGAGCTGGGCGAGGAGGAGCGGCCGCGGTGGGGGCAGCCAGGGCGCTGCGGTCCCGGGGCGGAGCCCGGCGGCGGACGGGCCCGGGGAAGCCGCGGCCGCAGGCGTCGGTTCTCGGCTGCCTGCCCTTCTGCGTGGGTGCCAATACCCGGCTGCCAAAAGCCTTCGAAAGGCTTATTGAGCCGTCCCAGCCACGGGTCCCGCAGCCCTACCGCACCGCCGCGGCAGAGGAAGGAAAGACGCTGCCGATCTGGAATTAAAAGTGCCCCAAATCGCCAGAGGTCGGTCGGTGGCCGCGGTGCCGGCCGCTGCTCCTAGTTCCTTCAGCCTTTTAGTGACAGGCGCCGCTCTCGCAGTAGGAATGCTAAATAGCAATCAGCCCTAGTGTAAACCACAGGTGGATTTGGGGTTTTTAAAGAGAGGAAGCAAATACAGAATATGCCAGCAGTGAATTTATTAGTCTGTTAATTAAGCAGCGAGAGCAGCAGCAAGATGAAGTTCTAAGTGATCTCTTTTGTCAGAGCAGAAGCTGGGCAAGTTTTAAGAGCTGTGCCGTCTGCTCGCTGCAATTTACTGCTCTACTTCACACTGACTGCACGGACTGAAAAAGACTGCGATTGCATTAGCAGCTTTTTTATTTTTAGTTCTAACGTTTATGACATGAATTAATTTTCAGATAAATAGAAGACAGCTTTAAAGTACATGCTAGTGGGCTGCAGTAGTTTTCTTAGGTTTAATTTGCTGAGTTTCTGTGTTTGGTAGGAAGTCTTGCAGTGCCTAACTCAAAGTAGAACAGGGAGCAATGGGTGAAGAAAAGATGTCGTTACTAGTGCTGTACTAATGAAACCGTATGTGCGCAATGTTTCTCTGACTTGCAGAGCATGACATAGCTTGCTGCTCTTTTTGTAAATAAAATGCTTAATTCCTGTTAAAGATGAGCCTGTTTGATCGTGACCTTTTAAGCTAACCTATGAAAAGCAGTAGATAGAATGTACCTCCCCTCTCTGTATTTAGCTGATGTAATAGCATAGCCTGCTTTCTAAAATCCTGATGAAGAGGAGATCTAGGATGCCAATTTACACATGTGCTTTGAAGAGTAACCAGCATTTCTCAGATCCAGTGCTGATTAAAAATTTGTCTTGATTGCTGGGTGTCCAAAGATTCATTAAAGAGTTTGCATTTGAAATGAGAAAGCGTGTCGTTAGTGCATCTTGGAGACGAGCACTGGTGTCCAAGGGCATTTCTGAACAAACCTCCTGAATCCTACATAGCCAGTTTCGTCTGTGTGAACCTGTCCGCAGCCAGACTTGGTTATCACGTGTATGAAAAGAAATTACAGTAACTGCATTAACTTCAACTGGATTGCTCCTGACATAGCTCAAGGAGGCGAATCCAGTCGTAAGGTGAAGATACGCTTGCAATATTGTACAGCAAAGCGTGTGGGTGCCAGTGCGCTCCTGCGGAAGCTGATGGCAATGCTGTCGCGCCCACCGACATGGACTGCCTGCCTGTCTTATCTGAGCTGGTTTCAGCCTTGAAATACTGCTTGTTGCCTTTTCTTGCAAGTCAGAGGTTCCCAGCCTGGATGTGCGCATGCTGTCAGCAGCGGGTTTCACTGAACGGTGCGTAATTCCCTGAGCTGCTGAGGAAATCTGCTAGGGCCAGGAAAAAAGGGCAGCTTCGTCTGTCCTTGTTGGTTCCCTATGAATCCGAACGTGAGCTGCATCTATGGAGCGTGGCCAGGGAACACTGGCTTTTAAGGCCACCGTGATGGAAATACCTTCCTTTCATGGCAGAAGAAATGCTATACGTTTCCAGCTTATTGATTGGGTTAGCTTGCAGTTATGAAAGGGAGGTTAAAATGACCGCAGCTTCACAATTTTTAACAAAATTTAGGCAGAGCTGTTTTGTCTCTGTGTAAATCATTAACAGCAACATTACGAGTTTCCCTTGTTAAACCGTGAACAAATTTAATGTATCGTTTGGTACAGGGCAGAGCAGCTCTGCTGTGTGCTTTGCACGGATAAATTGACTACCTGTGTTTCATGGGACGGCTGCTTGAGAATCGCACATTTAAAAGCAGGATACTGTTTTGTTTGTTTGCTTTAAATGGCAAAGGAAAAATGCAGTCTGTGCTGGTGTTGCAGGGTTTTTCCCATCTCTCAGTTTCAAAAATAATTGTAGACTTCAGTACCAAGAATTTTACTATTACTAATTGCTAGGCATGAGTTTTGTAAAGCTTTCCAAGTCCATAATGCTTTACTTAATTAACATTTATTTTAGCTTATGAGGGTGAATTTAAGACAATCAGTAGCAGCAGCAGAAGTTAGGATTTACTCTTCTGTGATCATGCAACAGGTGCTAGAAGAGAGACACTCCTTTAAAACCTACTGCCTTGGTGTCTGCATCTGCCCTTACTTCGTTAGGAAGAGCAGAGATAGGCCTCTCTGGGTGTCTTGGTTGGTGACTTTTTTGACCATAATGTGGCATCATTGACCTACGTTGGTCACAAGTGGCATAGAGGGCTCAAGCCTAAAATGAGGACTTACAGGATCAATTCTGTTCCGCTCCATCAGGAGCCTCGCAAAGTGCAGAGCATCTTCCCCTGTCGCTGAAAGCATCTCCATCTCCCAGGGAAACCAGCGGTTCGTGGGTCCTTCTCCATGCCTTTACGTCTGAGCACAGAACAGCTTCCTCTGGAGTCTTCACCAAATGTGGGGAATGCCTCTGTGTTAAGCAAGATACAGGAATGCCTTCTTTAAGTAGGACCTTTATTTTCTGTGGTCCAGCTTCCTTCCCTATCTCACAGGGCCTTATAGTACTAACAAATACAGGCCCATACTAGCACACCTACTTTGGAGGGACTTACCTGCTTGATTGAAGTGACCCTGGAAGTCAGATAAAGGCTGTGAAACGTCAGTAACGCTTACATGCAGAGCCTGGAAAAGCAAACCTCCAGGTACAGAACAAGTCGCACATCTCAACCTGTTGAAACCTTTTCCTATTATTTTATGCCCACTCCACATAGTTAAATGGGTTACTTTGTGAAAATGCACATCCAGCTTAAAAAAAACCAGTTATTATGTTTACGTTTAGCGTATTACTTGTAAACCTTGTCTCAAAAAGCCTGGAGGGAACTGTTGTCCACAAGAACATCTATGTGAACATCTGCATAACACTGGTTACACCGTACTCTATCTCATCTTCAGATGTTACAAGATTTAGGGTGTGCAGAAAAAGCAATGTAAGTAATCTGTAAATCAAAATTGGAAAACTGGGCAATTTGTATATGTTTCCTCTGCTTTGTATTTATATGAGATTTCAGTGTAATGTACAGAGTACTGGATAGCAAAGGATGGTGACTGCAATTAGAAATGTGGAGTAGCGGTGCGGTACCTGAAGGTTGTTGCCTTGGCCAGTTGCAAGATGAACACTTGTGCTTTTGGTATTATCCTTCATGTTGTGTCCCTGTTTGTACATGCACCGATCCCGCAGAATTCAGACAGTGCTTCTTATGTGCACACCTGAAACAAGGAATTTCTCTGTAATATGTTTTTCGAGCACTGCAGGGGCAGCATTAGCCCTATCCTCCTCTGACAAGTCGTTTGGGTCCAAAGTAGTTCTTTTTGTGTCAGTGGAGATATGTCACTTTAAATAAAACTCAGGTAACAGTGACAGAAGAATTGTGCTTGCTATTGCATAAAATGAAACAAGGCAATTTTTACTGTGTTTTGCACCTCTGTATGAAAATAACTGTTGACCTGATATACTGGAAGACATTTGTGTTTTCAGTCGTGACTAATATCTCAGGATTGCTGAAGATAAGCAAGCTAATTGTAAGAATAAGCTGAATGGTGAGATAAACGCAATGCAATCCAGTCCTGACAGCTGTTCTTTCTGAATTCCAGTTTCCCACTTCCCCGTCTTACTTTTCCCCTTTTTTTTCTTTTTCCTTTCTTTCAGTAATCTGTTAGTCTTGTACCAGAGTAGAGGATGAAATAGATGGCTTCTTAAAGTCTCCTCCATTTCTGGGCTGTCTAGAATATTCAGGATTTGTTTTCACTCTCCCAGTCTCCCAGTTGTCTCTCGTTATTTTCTTTCCCATGGATATCTTTTGGGTTTTTTCATCTTGCTTTTCTATGTCGCTCCTGCCACTGTTAGATGAAATTGAACCTTCTCTTTCCTACTGTCGCCTGTCTCATTTGTTCTTCATGTCTTGCCCTTGTAATTCCAGCTTCATTTTTTGCTCCCGTAAGTTTACATCTTGGTCCAATTGCTTGTCTTCACGAAAGCGCTTTACTGCTTAGCAGGAGGTGGCGCTGCATTTTGGTGGGACAGATTTTACTTGCCGCCCCATCTGGGCAAGCTGCACCAATTACAGTGAATTTCAAGATGCTGCACTAGAGAAAGGTGGGGAGAGGGAGAGTTAATTACAATTTAGAGCACTCTCATGGGTGCACTTTTTAGGTGATGCTGACCATTAAGGAAAAACAACTTCTTAAATATCTATTTTGAAGTCAGTTCAGTAAATACATGGCTGCTTTGTGTGTAGTTAATCTTGCTAGAGAAGTGGTGTATTGCTTTTTGCTGAGTAATTCAGATCACAGTGCATGATTATGGCCAGAATGAAGGGATTTTGTTTTTTTTTGCCTTCAAAGGAATGAGAATTTTCTTGAATACATGTACGTATTCTTAAACATCTATGGGGTTACAAATATGTAAGACTCATTGTCATAGACTTGGATTATTTTATAAGCATTTATGAAGGCTTCTTAACATTATTTTGGGTTAAAGAAATACATGTAGGAGACTCCATTTTATTTACATAGGCAAAAGTGTGAACACATTTACATGACCTCCTCCGAAAGCAGCCAGGAGGTCTGTGGCAGAGTTAGGGAAGTACCTCACTTCTCCTGAATGGCAATTCAGTGCCTTAACAAGTATTCCTCTGTGTCTGGCCTTTAGCTACTACTACTGTGTTAGCATCAGCAAACACTTGATTTTCTGGCAGCAACTGTGTTCTGTACACTGCAGCTTTTTGTGTTGCCCTGGCATTGTGTCTTCCATGAAAATTGACAGCTTTCACACTTTAATGCTGCTTCTAAGAGGTTGAGGGGTCTTTAGAAATTTATTTTTCTGTAGCAGCTTAAGCCAGCTCCTGCATTAGAGTTTGGGAATGGGAGAAGACTTAAAATCTGTGTTTTCAGAGAAAGTTGTGATTTAAGGATCTTTTAAAAGTAGCTGCATTTCCAGCTAATGAAATTACAACCCTTATTAACATATCAATCCTTTTTATGTATAGAGGGTTTCCAGAGCTGTTTAGTTGTCCAGTGAGCCAGGCTGCTTATCATTAAATAAGTGATGCTGGGAATAGTATATTGTTGTCATAGTTTCAGCATGAGAGTGTCAGCGATGAGCCAGGGACTTAACCCATGCCAAGGAGTGAGTCACAAAGATGGCGTGGCAGGGCCGCGCTGTGATGGCGCTGACACACACCATCTCGTACCCGCTTTTAGTCCCCATGCACCAGCAACGTTGTCTTCTCAGTTTCATTACTCCCCCAGCTAACGAGCTGCCTAAGATGCTGTGCATTTGTGCAGAGCAGTTGTCATCACTTTTCAGAGAAGCAGGGAAAAAAATGGATTGAGAACATTTTTTCTGTTTATGTTCCTTTGTTCTCACTACAGCTTCCAGATTGAGAGTGTCTACAGGATAAAAAAAAATTACTTTTTACTGCTGACCCTGTAAATTCAACCTGATATTTGCATGCTAAGCTGTGTTCCTTGCAATGTGTTGGATGGAAGAGAGTTGGCAGTCTCCTCTGACAGTTTCAGTGATGAAATGTGAGTTACAAAGCTTTCTCTGGTAGTCAAAAAATGGTACAACACTGGCTTACTTTTTTTTGTTTGTTTTTAAGGTGGTGAGCATCAGTAAAGCATGTAGGAAAGGTGCAGATGAAGTGAGAACTTGGTGTAGGCTGGGCCCAAGGTACTTGCAGAGGTGCAGCAGACAGACTGCATTTTCGGGTTCAGTTCTGCATTCTCCAGTTCCTTATTTTTGTTAAAGGAGATTGACCTGTGCGTAAGTTATAAAGTTGGTCTGTGAGCTGCTCTGCCTCTCTCTCTCCCTGTTACTGTGGCTTATGCAGAGAGGAATGGCTCAGGAAGGTGTGATGGAGAGTCCCTCATGTAAGTAATCAGCAGCCAGATAATTATGGAACTTGCTTACAGAAAACCCACATTCAAGGACCTGCTTGGCACAGGAAGGGCTGAGGATGAAACCTGCGGTAGCTTTTGCTACACCAAATTGCCAGGACCACCTGGCAGCCTGGAGTCCTCCCTTTTTCTTCGAGCAAGAAGCCAAATGAATGCAAGCCTCACTGTTCCTGAAGCTGTTGTGTTGCAGTTGATGTTTCCATAGCAAGCTCTATCAATGACCCAAAGGCTAGAAGAAAATATGGTCTTTCCTCAGAAAAAGCCATGCTGGTTTTTTGGTGCTAACAGTGGAAACTTCCTTTACTCAATAAAATAAACAGATAAGACACAAAGTCACACCACTGGCGTGGAGCTTGAGGCAGAAAATTACATTTTATGTTATCAGTGTTCTAAATATAGCCGTATTGTAAGGTTCAACAGTAAGTACCAATCCAGAAGTACTTAATCAGATAAGTGTTACTTTATGTTTTCAGCAAGGGTGACTAACAGGCAGTACAATTCCCTTCCCTGTGTGTTGGGTTTTATTTATATTAATGCATGCTGATCCGATCGACTGTTGCTGATGTGTTATTGTGAAGTTGAGCCAGAAGGGTAGAGCTCTGTTGTTTTTTGGTAATCGAGGGTTAATGACTTTTTTTTTTCCTTCTTTTTTGAAGACCACACAAATACATAGGGATTTAAAACAGGTAACATTGATGGTTGATGAGATGTTTTCTGAAATTTCAAACATTGTTTTAATAAACATATGTGCTACCATTTGCAGTAAGACAATATAAGACCTCTTTATATTACTGCTTTTTTGTTAATAATTTTTCAATGGTTTAGTGAGACTATAGAACAAGAAAATTCAAGGGCCTGAGTACGAACGCACCATTGATGATCAGCTGACACCATCTCCCAGGTCTGACAGTCGTTCCTGTTAGTCTGCTGGTCCCCTTTCCTCTGAAAAGGCAGTTTGTTTTCTTGGGGCGAGACTGCTGGATTTCTCCTTGGTACTTGTGTTACGTGGTGTCAGGAGATGGTGTGATGGTGACGTGAGAAGTAGTTTGCCCTCCGAGGCTGCACGAAGGTCCTTGTGTTGCAGTGTACGTAAGATCCACCAGATGCAGAACAAGCTCTGTCAAAGCCAACTTCTCCAAGGACACAGGAGGAAAGCTGCAAAGAGCTCTGTTTTAGATTATCTAGATGATTTTTGTTTTAAAAGATCTTCTCTTCCTTCCCGCCCCACACATCCCGCAGTAGGCATTCTCCCGTGGTTGCCCCTGAGGTCTGTTGGGAGCCATGGCAGTGGCTTTCTAATGTAACAGAAAATAAAGTAGTAAGTTCTGTTCAAGACCCTTTAAAATACTAATATTTCTTTAATTTCTCTTGTGTAGAGTTATTTTGGGGTATAATAAGCATTATTTTTTTCCTTCTTTAGCAGGTTCCAGAAAGATAATAAAAGCTCCGAGTTATTTTATAATAAAACATATTATTTCATTTTTTTCTTACTTTTGTGCTTAGGTGGCTTTTCTTTTTCTTTCTGCATTTTTCTTTTTTGTTTGAGGTGAGTATCTTGCATATGCAGCAAAAATAACCACCTCAGAAAATACTTCAAGGACGGCATGTCTGATCTTATTGTGCATGGGACATGTATTTTCCCTTTTGGTTTTGTCTGAGAGTGCCACGAGGGGAGTCTCCAAAATCAATAAATAGTTTCAGCCAAATTGGAAGAAAAAACTTTTCTGTGCTTTTCTTCGATCTCTGCTCCCTTGCAGTGCTTTATTTCTGAATGGCACAGCAGTGGTTCTGGGTGTTGATGAGGGAGTATCTTGGTGCGACTCCAGATTCCTTCTTTTTTATTTTTTTTTCATTTTCTTTTTTTTGAGTAACTTCTCATGGTACTTGGTACCAAGCCTACACTTTCATGGATGCCAAATAAATTACTCCCGGTTTCCCTGGGGGCACAGCTCATGTTTCAGTGTTAGCACAGCTTTCTCTGCTCTAATGGGGCTCCTGGTGTTCCTCCCAGTCACTGCTGACTGAATGCTCTGATCAGTCCCTGCTAGGACAGGGCTTTCTCCTCGGGAAGGGAGACCAGCTTTTGGCTTCTGCCGTGATTAAAATCTTGGTACTGTGACACCGTCAGGTGCTCCTAAGATTGACTCTACCAATTCATTAAATACAGCTACAAATAGGTCAGATCATGTTGCTAAACTGCCAGTGTTGTAATTAACACAATTATTTATTTTGCTTGCTTTTAATTACCTCTTTTTCTCTGCCTGTGCTGAACTGGAGAGTCACTTGGTCATCTCACAGCAACACAGAGCAGCATTGCGTGCTAAAATAACGTTACGATGTCAGATATGCGTAACCTTGTGCTTTTCGAGACACGCAGTCTTTTTACTGTCTTGTTTTATGGCTCCTTAAGGTCTGTTGTGCAGCTTCATTCCCTGGGTAGTGCCTTGTCCAGAGGGAGACAAACTGGGACCAGTTTCTGTCCTCAGTGACTCCCGAACCCTTCCTGTACCCAGGGAAGCTGCGGATCCTCCCGCACTGGGCTGTGTGTCGTAGTGGACTTGATGGGGTCAGCCTGGCACAGGGATGCTGGGGAGAAACCAGTGTGTGCTAGGATGTCATCCTCAAACTCCATCAGGGCTTTTACAAACCAGAAGAAATTTTTGCTCCCGCACTTACATTAGTAAGTCGAGGACGGCTGTCTTCAGATCAAGTTTGTTATTCCTGAATATAATGTGTTAATGCGAAATTACTTTCTTCTTATCAAACCTAACTTTTCTGCTGTGAGACAAACGCAGATGTATCCGTGTGTGATGGATAGAGAGTCCAGGATCAAACTTAAAAATAGCAAGAAAAAAAGACAATAGCTACACCTCATCTTTTATGTGGGTAATTACAGAACAGTATTTTATCTTAAATTTAGAGAATTGTGAATTTTACAAATTACTGTGTATTCAGGAGAAGGATAAAAAGTTATACAGCAGTTTTAAGTAATGAATTTAGTTGGCTTATTTTGTCCCTTCATTTCAAGTCTTGTAGTTTGTACCACCTTCATAAAACTATCTAGAAAGAGACTATCCAAGCACAGTCCTAGAACTATACGGTGATGATTAAACCATTTCATGACAAAAGTAAAGTTGCTTTTCTTCTTAACTTTTAAGCAAATAGTGTTAATTAAATCCTTCTTCCAACTCTTGCATGGATTTGTAAGAAGCAAGAGAATACCTTCCTGAAAGAGCAGTTACTTACTCTGCAACTAGTATTTACCCAGTTTTCAACCTCACAGGTATCAGGAAAAATTAATCTTTTAAGGAAAATTGATTATACTTTTGGCGAATAATTCTTCTTTCTGAAGAAGACAAATTGCGAATTTTGGAAATAACTGAATATCAGTGGATGAAAAGTGTTACTTTGTTTCTTTGCTTTTAGTAGTTCTATTTTGCAATTAAGAAACAGTGTCTCAGTGAGTTAGCACTTGATGCCAGGATCAAAATACAGGGTCTTCCACCATCACCCCAGCTATATTGTTTCTTTGCCTTTTTTTTAAGGTTTGTGTTCCTCCAGCCTCATATAAAGCAAACCAGGGATTTTGGTTTTTCTTAGAAGCATCCTTTTTTTTTTTTTTTTTTTTTTTTTAAGGCTGTTACTGTAGTATTGTACAAAATGACTAGCAGGGACTGGGCAGATTCAGAGTCTATCTGTTCCCATGGTTTATTGGCCACTTTTGGGACAGAGACAGAGAGTCTGCTTGCACTTGCCAGAGAATGAAGTGCAGCAAAAGCAGTAGTTAATTGTTTAATGCAATATTGGAAATGGGGCTTTGGTCAGCTGCTCTGAAGCGGTTTGAATTTATAAGACCCGTTTAGTGCAGAGGAGAGTGGGGCATAGCTATGTTCCTATTGCCTTAATGCTCAGCTTAGAGCTGAAGGGCCTGTGGAGTTCGGTTTTGCTCTGCTTCGCTCGCCAGGCTGCGACTCCCAGGCAGCTCTGCTGAAATCTCTGGGTCTGCTCCTGCATCGAACAGGTGGGAGAGGGACCAGAATGGGCTTTACTTGGGCAGATCGGTGAAAGAGTTGTGGGTGCACACTGCTCTTGTCTCTTTACTGGAGTTCTGGTTTATATTTTATGTTGAAATAACAAAAATCAGGTATCTCATTCAAGGGGGGTGTGTGAGTTTGTGTGTGTAGATAAAGATAGGTGAGTTCAGTGCCTATATTCCCCTGTATTCTCCACCTGTGGTTGCTTTTCTTTATTTACGTGATGGTAAACTTCAAAGTGCCATCTTTCCACTAGTATTTTACAGCTAAAGACCTCTTGCACTCTAACAAGGTATTGTTCATACTGGTTAAGGATAAAGAGGTCACTTGTTTCTGTTCTCACTTGTTCTTTTTGCAAGACCAGGTAGTGCTAATATTTTTTTGAAAAGCCCACAACTTGTCATGCCATTACGCCAGCCTTATTTAAGAATACTGCTCATCTATATAACTGTTTATTGTTTATTATTGTGTATTCTCAAATTAGCCGTAGTTATTTTGGAATGAAATCTCTTTGCATTCAAGTGGTTAAATACCATACTTTCTCCTATTAAAAATGAGATCCAGGTCTACTGGAAAATATTTTACGAATATAAAACTGCCTGAAGTATAAAACCTGTTTATACAGGTACCATGGGTTTCTTGCCATGAAAAGCACCGTAAATTCCCCGTGCTGCTTCATTTTCATAAGGAGCTACTTGGAAAGAAATACTGCTTGCGGTGCATTGCCAATTATTTATATACTAATTTGCTACCTGTGAATAATTTCAGATTTTTAAACTCAGTTTAGTATTGAAGTGATGGGGGGGGAAGGTCTTAAACTGCTTAATATTTTACAGTTTAGCTTAAATTTACCTAGAAAGAAACTGGAAGGGATGAATTTTTTTGGGGGGGAGGGGAGAATTAACCTTTTTTTTAAAAAGTGATGTATGTACAAACAGTTTTCAGTCATTTTTTAATGTAAATTCCCACTTACCTGTGTTGTTACAGGACAAACGACTCTGTGCTGTATATAAAATACTAAGCTGTCTTCATGTAAGTAGTCTCTGTGTGCAGAGTTTAAGTGCCAGATTTGAATAGGAGGCTACGTACAATGCCTGGGGGCAGAGCTCTGTTCTGATCAACCTTCAACTGAATGGCCCAAATAGTTGAAAAGGGGAAATATATTCCCTTTCTTCTCTTTTATAGGTTATCTTTTGTACTTCAGCCTTGTGATTAATCTCAGAGAAATAATCTAGCCTATGCTGTTTCTTTTTTCCCTGAGCAGATGGTAACGAATGTGTCATTAGCACGGAGACTGAATTTTCCTTCCTGGCTTGGCCAGGAAGAGGTAGGCAGAGTTACTTGGGAAAACATAATGTGGAAGCTCAGATCGCAAAGAAACCCCTCATGCCCTGTTTAGCACCTGGCTATACCTGTGCAACAGTATTCAAATATTTATAAATCTTTCATAAGCATGTTTATTTGAAGACAAAACCCCAAATCAGCCAACAGGGGTTTTCCTGCATTAAATTGCTTTCACCAAGCATTATTTATGGTTAAAACTGTAAAACTCCCTAGAGAGACTTTCCTCAATTTTCTATGCAGCTTTTTCCTTTTTCTGAGGATACCGTCACCATGTATAGAAAGAAAAAAAGTAAGTTCAGTGGTATTCAGTTGTACTATAGTGATGCAGTTAAGAGAGTAAAAATAGTATTGTCTTATCGTCCAGCAACCAGATGAGCAGTCTTATAAAACTCAGGGAACTGAGTGAATTGGAGACTTCGTGTTCCTTTTGTGCCTTCTGAAGTGCCTGAGATTTGTTCCATAGTGCTTATCGCAGAAAATATCTCAGTTCTTCAGAATTAAATTATATAGGCATAGAGAGGTCCACACAGGAGCTGTTTTGGAGGCTGCTTTGCATGATGTTGGTGAGTAGTGCACGTGTAACTGCTTGGGAGCGGTGCGAGGGAGCCTTAGGGTATAGATGCTTCATGCACAGCTTCAGTCCTTGCATACAGGTAGTCTCAGTAGCAAGCCTTGGTACCAACGGGTAGCACAAGGGAGAATGCGTGCATGGCACTGATCTGTTTTACTGCTCGTAGAAAGAAATAGATTTTTCTTTGATCCTACTGGTTTGGTTGGCAATCTTGGCATTTAAAAGCAAGTGTGTGACTATTTTAGGATTCTTTGAAAATTACAGCCTATCTCCAAATTAATGTGTTAGTATTTCACACAAAGTTGCAGATGGAAGATTAAAAGCTGTGCTTTGGGCAACGTGTGTTGAGTAATATTGGAAATAAATGCTACTGTATGCGACCTTGCTTCTGGAGCCAGCGTGTCCACTGTGTTGTACAGCTGTGCTGTTCCTTTCAGAATTGTTCTGAGATCTATTTACATTGAGCAAATGTTGAAGTCATGGATGGGTTTATGAGGATAATGATCTGACAGACTATGCAACCTTAATAGATTTTAAAATTTCTGTACACAGGGAAACCAAGTGTTCCCTGATGAAACTCCCCTTACTTAGGGTACTGTGAGTTGAAACAAAATTTGGGAGGTGGCTTGTGTTCCTCCAAATGCATGTGGAAGATGAGGAGTGAGGGATATCTGTTTTTATTCCTGCACAGTAGGTTGCAGCCATGTTGATATCTGATGCGGACTCAGAATTGCCTGAAATTCTGTATTGGCTTGTATTGCTCAGTGCTTACAAGACACGGTCAGCGTGTTTCTGTGGTTTGGCAATGGTGCCTGCAAATTTCACGAGTGGTGGAGTTCGGGTCTTCATGGTTTTTATTAAAATTGTCTGAAAATACATGTACGTCCCTGGGCGCCCAGTGTAAATAGAGCTCCCTTGGAGAAAACACTTGGAAGAAATGAAACTTTCCCTTGATAGTGAAGTTTATTCCTCCTGGCCTTTTTTTTTAATTCTCTCCGGCAAGTTTCTAATTCTGTGGCATGACAGAAGAGGAGAATCGCGTACTTGAATTTGTATCTGGAGTAAAGTTATCGCTGGTCAGGGACTGTGTTATAAAAGCGTTGGAAGGAGCTCCCTCTGCCATGGCTCGCCGCCTGACGGCCACGCTCTGCTCGATCTCATGCTCTTTGGTCCTTCCAGGTCTCGTCCACAAACCCGTAGCTCTCAGCAGAGCTGTGACTCCCCAGGTAGGCTTCAACAATGCTTTGATACCTCTAATGGTATCCTTACTGCTGACATTGGCCCAGAATGTCCCGAACCCAGCAGACCCAAGGAGTGCGTGTAAAGACACAGCTGGGCATATGAAGGAAAGGTTTAGAAGTGCCCAGCTGTGTAAATCGCTTTCGTCAAGTAGCTTGTTTCCCCCCTGCCCCGACATCTTTCAGTTCTCTCTCCTGTCTTTTCTCACCGGGGATTCCTGTGCTGCAGAAAAAAGAGGGGAAAAATGTGTTCACGAAATAACAAGTTAACTTGCCTAGGGATAGTAATAATCATAAAGTTGTACATTATTAGATGTAAGTTTTACAACCAGCATGTTAGAAGAAACACTTAAAAACCTTAGATTTAGGCTTACAGGTAGGATTTATGTAAGAATAGAATTACTTTTTTTTCTCGCTTAGTCTGATTCCAGCTCTTTTCAAGCTTAGACAATATAAATGTATCTGATACACACCTTTGTAATGACATAAAATTGATAACAAGCCATATGACTTCTGGTTACAGATCTAAATATTGGCATCAATTCATTTATTATATCTGAGTATGTCTCTGTGCTTAAATCAGTCTGTAATTCATAATGCGCCATCTTTATTACAGTTTGCATAAAGAAACATATTCTAATAGAACAGTATTTCAATGAACACTTCAATGAGAGAATGGAGTAGGTGACAATGCACTTATTTTTTTACAATGAAAAATGTTTTCCTTTTTAAATAGCATTTAATACTGCATTGCATTAAGTTATTTTTGTCACAAAGTGGCTCAATTTGTATGTATGCATTCAGTAAATAGGGTTATATTGATTTAGTACCTCAGTACATTAATTTTTTTCACCCTGTCTCAAAACTTACTAATAATCAAAACAAGTGAATGTTGTGTAACTTTATGATACCATTATATAATTCATGAAGTACAGTTTTAGTAATGAAATTAAATATAATATACAAAGAGCAGGGACCTTTTCATCTACAAAACTGACTTAGTCTTGAGTGAAAGTTCAGAACTTTTCTTTACTGATGGCAGTTTCATTTTCCAGCAAAGCTGAAAGTAATGTTTTAATGTCTGAATCCAGTTCTAAAAAAAATATACTTGTGAAAAGACCGAGATTTTTCACTTTATACAGCAAAAATACATGGCATCTCTTGCATGTTTTGGTTTCATAGTGAAGAAAGTCTAGTTTAAATAAACTGCAGCAAGTTGCCTTTTAGAGAAAGGGGAGGGGAAAAAATGATTAAGTTGTAATATACAAAGCTTTTTTCCCTCCTTCAAATCTTTCTTGAAATGACCAAATCTAAAAGACTTTTGTTTTGTGAACCTTGCTTTTGATTAACTCGATTGAGTTTTATTTACCTACTTAATCTGAACCATGCCTCCTCCTTATCGTGTAAAGTCGCTTACCGTTGCTAAATATACCAGTGTATTTTAAAAAAGCAAAGCCGTGCGTGAGTACAACCCATTCAGAGCGGGGTGGTGGGGTAGGGAGGGACCTGCTGGTAACCCGAGAACAAGAGCAGATGCTAAATTAGCAGCTGGATCGTTAGTAACGAGTCCACAAATGTCTGCTGGGAAATGATCTTCTCTGGACGCATGTAGCGTGGGTGTGTGGGTTATTCAGAGTTTCTAGCATCTAGTTGCTCTGTACTCATGACTCAAAAGAAAGCCGCGAGGATCTTTATTTGTGGAGTGACTGGCAACTTGTTTTCATTGAAAGTGCAGTCTGCATTTATAAATTGTTATTCTTGTGCGGCATTTTTTATTAAGACATGAAATTGGTAGATGACTGCAAGTGGAAGGAGATTGCTGGCAGTATTTTAGTTAGAGTTAAGTAAAAACCACTAAAACACCTGCAGAAAAGCAAATAAAACTACAAGAGCACCATTAATAATCCCAGGGTTATGTTCTGTTTTCACCTTTAACATTAATAGGTATCGACCATTGACTGCAGTCAGAAATAGATCAGATCGTGACTGAATGAGACCCTAAATCATGGCTGAATAATGATGAGTAATAAGTGATGCATGTTAAGTGGTAGCCAAGCAGGAGAATCCGAATAAATAAACATCAGTGGGGAAAAAATAAGTGAGAGCGCTATCAGAAAAGTGCTATTTATTTGGGAGACGAAAGTTTAATTTGTCTAAGTCTTTTGCTAATACGTGGTTGAAATCTATGCAAATGTTTAATGTAGCTCGCCACAGTCTGCTCTTTCATGCCCCCCAACTACAGCACACCTTTGCCCACTGCAATACTATGGACTCAGCTATGATGAGGAGTATCTCTCTGGCTTTACTTCATGTTGAAAACCGATATATTTCTTTATTCCTTATGCCAATGATTATGTAAGTGTGTGCATCTACAAGTCACCATTTCCCCCCATTGAAGAACATGTTTCTCTCTGTTTTTTTTTTTTTAGCTTATCAATGTGGTGAAAATGATTCAACTTTCTAATATAAACAGGTACAAAAATGATACAGATAGAAAAATGGTACCTGCATTCCATGGCCCTAGTGTACACAAAAAGCTTTTGTGATTTCTTTGTTGATCAGGGAAAAAAGCTTTCTTGTGGAGGGGAAGAAAGCCTTCTAGCTGACTAGCGTGACTATACCAGTGAAAGCCTTGTTGTTGGCAGGATTATACTCAACAAAGTGAGATTGTGGTGTTCTGAGACAGTGGCTGTGATTTAAAAGCAAAAAAACCCAAACCAAACCAAAACAAAAAAGGACATCAAATGAACCCTCTCCAAACTCATGTCGGGCACCCACACAATAGTGATTTAACGAATGAAGGTGCTGTATCCTGTTCAGCTACCCTCCTCTGGTATTTCTACTCCAGTGCCACGAGCTGACTGAAGGTCAGGTGAAAGTTAAGGCTTTGGGGCTGGCAGCAAGGTTTTCAGTTAAGATATCAGGAAAGGCTCTGCAAGTCATAAAGATAATTCTGACAGGAGCACCCCTTCTAGACGCGGATCTCTTGGCTATTTCAGAGAGGGATGCACAAGCTGGATCTCCAGTTCAAGGCTTTCCTATGCTGGAGAGGATGAAGAAACTTTCAAAGAACTGTTTTCATTTGAGAATCCTTTTCTGCTAAACAGCCTGGCAACTAGACTAGATCTTCCTTCCTTTTCCCTGAATAATTAGGCATCTGTGTGAAAGAGAGGGAACCAGCTGAAGTCAGGGGGTTTCTGTGGGAGTACAGAAGCACAAGGAAAAAAAAGCATAACCAGTTTTGGACTGTGTAGTGGCTATTTATATTAGCCTAAATATGGAAAAATGTTGAGTTCATATAACTTGTCAGAAAAGGGCAGAGATATTGCTTGCTTTTTGTGTGTGCATCTGTATACACACATAACGTTATCAAGTTTTAATTAACATGTTCATGTCTATGGCAGAATAGTGCATATGTGTGAAGACCATATAGTGTTACACAGTTCCAAGCACATGCATGGGGGTGGTTTTATTTTGGGAGGGGAAAAAAAAAGTTACTCTCTGGTAGCTTTTTTACAGGGAAATTAAAGAGTGTGGTTCTTTAGTTGCCTTTTGGCAAGGAATTGCTTCTCCATCTTTGTACACATTACTGCAATTTAGCGTTAATGGAAAAACAGAGTAGCTTGGTGTAAATCCTCCAAACAATACACCCCATTCTAGAGGGGATTCAAAATGTTCTGCTGCATAGCGGATGTGCTGGATGAGACCGCTGTCTGTTGTGAAGCAGGTGGGATGGAAAAGGGAGAGAGTTAGGCAGTTCTTTGTGATCGCCAGGCCGAGAGCAGCTACGCGTTTGGTGTTTGGGATTTGCGGGTTTGTTTTTTGGTTGTGGTTTTTGTTTTTTTTTTTTTAATGTAATGTAATACTTTTTTAAAAGAAATGCATGTCTCCCCCATACAGCAGTTTGCCGTGAGCCTTTGTCACAAGAAAAGAAGGTGACATTAACGCTTGGAGAGCGGTCAGGCTGTTTCTGTGTACAGTTGTACAGGTTGGCCAGTTTGCTCTGTATGCTTTCATCTTGCAGTATTTTTCTAAATGACAGTTCCATGCAGTTTTCTTATATATACACACTTCCATGCTTTAAGCCAAACCAAAACCTAGCCTTTGCATTACTGTCTGTAAAATCATGTAGTTATTCAAATACTTATTGCTGCATTGATTTGTATCTGCTGTCTTGTATCTGGCATGTTAGTTTTGAAGCTTTGGGTAGTGTCTGTTTTTTTTCATTTCCAGTGTTTAATGTCAGGTCTAAATATGAGAATGCACTGCGTGGTCTCTGCATGTGAGACTCTCTGTATTGCAGAAATTCATTTGAGTCTGCTCGCTTTCCTGAAGGCAGTACATCTCCAATGTACCTTAACACTTCTCGAACAAATATATTTTCTTCATAAACAGGACTAGATATTCAGGACCAGAGAACTCCTGTTTGGCCAAATTCTCCATTTTCTAGTGCTTCCTAATTTCATGTATGATGTGTGATAACATCATGAATAACCTTTAAAGCTCCAGATCACCCCCATATAATTTTGCAGCAGTGTTTTCTCCGTTGCATGTATAGGGAAGAAACCAACAATTAACTTCACTCTCTGCTCATTTATATCAGTGTAAATCAGGAGTATTTCAGTCTAAATTGGTGATTTGAGAGACAGTAGTCACTGGTTTTTAAGTGATGTGAATCTTTAAAACAGCATTTTAAGATAAAATGTATAGTCATTTAGAAAAGCACTATTACTGCAGAGAAAATATTTATAATTTATCATAATTAAACATCTCTGGGCATTGTGGGAACTAGCCTGGAAGGTCTGGCACTTCAGTCTGAGGCTTTGGTCTTCAACCCTGAGCTTGGGCTGTGTACAAGAGCCAGCGAGGTCAGTTAAGGAGTCTGTAGAACAGGCCTTTTAAGATCACATAGGCATGAGCTTAAACAGCACTGGGGATTAAACTGTTTACCCAGGTGTATGCATCCATATTCTGTCAAATTTTATATCCTTTGAAATTGTGGTTAAAACAGACTCCTCCTTGGAAGTGGCTGATTGAAGTAAAGTCTCTCTGTGGAGTTTCATGTAAAGACCCGGGGGCTGCTTCAGTGCTGCATCTTCTGGGAGAGAAGCAGCACAGAAATAGCAAATGCGTGGTTTGATGCTTCCTTTATCCTTATTCTAGTTCCTGAGCTGCTGCAGAAGCTAAAATACCTCAGGTACAAGTTAGAGCAGCCCCTTGAAAAACTTTATTTGTACATCTAAATGTTGTATATACCAATCATTTTTTTTAGCAAACCGTTTGCATTCGGTTTGCAGTGGGAAATATTTTCCCTTGGCTTACAGCCTAGCATATTTTTGTAAAAGTTCTTTGCAAATTAGAATTGCTGCATAAGGGCCAGACTGAGAAATGGAGTCAGTTCATGTCTCTAGGACAGGTAAATTCTGCAAATGCAAGAACAGATGCCCTAATTGTGTGAACCCATTCCTGTGTCTGCCTTGTACCTTGCTGGTTGTGGATGGGGTGCGGATGATGCAGTTTTATTACACAGTTCTGGGGCTGCAAGGCTAAATTAAAATACAACAATAATGAGCAAAATTCATTCCAGTCCACCACTGCCATCAGAAAGGAGGAACAGCTCTTACATTGCATGTCTTTTGGTTTATTTATTCCTTTCATTATAGTACTGTCCTAGACCCTGACCATGCAGTAAGCATCTGTAACAGATGAGCAAAGGTGGTGGTTTTTGCTGTTGGAAATTGCAGTGGATTTTTCCAACAGATCCAGCTGTTGGGAAATACAGTTTAAGCATTCAGACAGAATCCTCGTGGTTTTTTTAACCCATGTGAATGGAGGTGTTGAAGACCGAAGTAAAAAAAATGGTCATGGCCTGGGCAACTGGCTGTAGGTGGCCCTGCTTGAGCAGGGGGGTTGGACTAGGTGACGGCCAGAGGTCCCTTCCAACCTCAACCCTTCTGTGATTCTGTGGTGGTTTATGCAGCCACTAAGTTGTCTGAATTCTGTTCTGGTTTCCGTGAGGTAGGATAAAAAGGAAGGGGGGGCCTGACAGGCCTTGGTGAGCAGGAAGGGTATTAAGAAATGCTCATTGAAAGGTGTCGTAAGCCTCCAATTGGTACAGGAGCCTCTGCAGATGTTCCCTCCTTAAAGGTGTTTCAGTGGTATGCCCATTTCACTGTGTGTTTTAACACAGATCCATTATGATACAGCATTTCTCCTCCTCGCCTGCTCCCCCCAACACATTCCGTACCCTTTCAAGTCTGCCTTGTCCATCGTGTTTCTCCTGCTGGCTACACCTACCTCTCAAGCCTCCATCCCGCTTTTCTGCTGAGCTGAGTTTCTGGCACGTCACACCCTGCCGAGTTACTCCTTTGACTCCATTGCTTTATAGAAAAGCCCGTTGATGCTGACTCCAAAGCACTCGGCCGGGTTACGTGCCCCTCTGTGCTCAGCAGGCAGGTGTAAAAAGAGTCTGCTCCTGTGTGCAGGATTATTCTTGGCCAAAGTGTTTCTAAGATAACACAGGTGTTACCACGGATAAACCCACTTCAGAGGGGAGGGTGTGAGCAGGCTTCGAAAGGAACAAGGCATAAACAAGGCAGATCCTGTGCACTTCTGTGGCACCGCAATCCCATGAAACCTGCCCAGAAGAGAAGCCAGCTTGTGGAGGGATTGCTTCGTGCTGTGTAAACTGAGGTTTGGCTCTGGGAGAAGATTTCTTTTTTCTTTTTTTTTTCTTTTTTTGCGGGGGGGGTCCTTGCGGGCCTTTCATATCCTCGCGGACTGCAGACAGGAGCTGTTGTGATTTAGCTACCAGAGACTCATTGATGATCAGCTACGAATATAAATCCAAGATCAAGAAAAACAAAGCGGAGCTCCGGTCCCGCTACGGAAATGGTTTCTCTTTCATTGCCTTGGGAGAATGAATGAAGGAGGCGTGATATTTCAGCAGTTAGAATTAAGCTGCTGTCTGGAGTGATTTCAGGCAAAACTCTCCCCAGGTAGATCACATGGTGGACTGTATCTACCTGAAAATAAAAATACCATTCTAGAGAAAGTGTCATAAATATATGATCTCGTATGGGTCATTTTAGAAAAGGTGGTATAACTGTCTGGATTTTATATTTGACGAAACATGTACAGCGATACACCCGGGATAACAAGAGAAGGAAATCTGTCTTTCTACTTTTTCACCCACAATTCCATTGTGATTTTCAGCTTTCATACCACTTCTTGTACGAGTCGCCCTAGCAGGTAGGTAGGTACAGATGTTAACTTGTAGGTTTGTGCTGAAATACAGTGGTGAAGACACAAAGGGAGGTGTTCAAAAGCAAGCTGCTGCTTATAATAATAACTCATGTGCTCTGTATGTCTTAGATCCTCAAAGTACGTGGGATTTGCATTTGACTGGAAGGGGTAGTTGAAAGCAGAGACTTTACAGAAGGTGTCATTTGCCAGCCTTGATTTGACCAGAGGTAAAAGCACACAGATGGTTAGCACAGAAGACCGTCTGCTACCACGAAACAAAGGGGATAATTTTTGTCCAGTGTCTCTTGGTGACACTGCTATGAAAAGTTAGGGATTTTATTTTTTTATGTTGAATCTTCTTATGAGACAACATAAGCAAATACCGTTCCATGAACTTTTTTAGGCATGTTTTTTTTTTCAGTTTGAGAAAACAAAATAACAAGTGTTTTGTGTGACAGCTGTTTAGTAATGTATGATATTGAGTTGTCTGTCCTTTCTTAATGTCAATTTTTCGTCATAAAATACAGAAGAAGTACAGGTTATCTTGGAGATTGTGACAGCTGGGGGCTATAAATTTTATATAGAGACACAAACTTCGGGAGCATTTCTGAAGTGGTAGTGTTCTGTATTTAGTCTGAGACCAGACTGGTAAAGGGAGAGAATGTGGAGCTCACTTGCAGGAATTAAATCAGACTAATAGGACCAAGGTTGCTCTGCCTATAGCAGAGTTATCAATGGCTTTTCTAGAATAAACGTATAATGATATAAAATATATTAAAAACATACTTCAGTGGGATTCATTTTTGGCTCTCAGTAGTAGCTCATGCATTACCTCATTGTGATCTGGGAATCCTTGTTTTAGCATAGTTGTTCTTTGGAACTTCTTCACCTGCTATGAGGTTTCTTGGTGAACTTGCAATCCAATAGCTAAAAGAAGTCTGGCTGTTACTATTAAAAAACAATTGCTGCCTTTTTGAACTAATACTGCAACATGCCAACAGGGTTCTTCAGTTTTCAAGCTGCAGATCTGACAGACTAGATTAATTTTGCATTTGAGTGTATCAGAAACTGATCTGCACCGCTGCTGTAGCTGGTGAGAACATTATTTCTAATCTTGGACAGATGTCAGCTCTCTTTCCTTCTATTAGTCCATCTTTCAGCTTCTCTGCTAGTACAATTTTTAAAGTTTTGCTACATGCAAGATCTAACAGTAGAGTGGGAAGGAACAGTTTGTTTCGGAGTATCCCTAAGTGCAGAAAGTATTAATGTGCATGGCTTTTTCCTCTCCTTTGAAGTTCATGTTCAGTTTTCTGTAATAGTAGTTGGCATCAGATGGAGAGACCATGAGAAATCATGAATCATGATGCTGATTGACTTCAGTTCAACCACTGGTGCTGCCAGGATGTCCTGGTATCTAGAACAGAACAGAAAATGAGTTAAGGATATCTAGTCAAGAATTAACCCAGAAATGAGTAAGTTGATGTGAGGAAAAACAAACACCACTGCTTCAGGATCTGGATCTAACTGTAGGATAAGTATGACTGATGCAATATTAAGCATTTTTCTTTTGGTGAGCACTTTCCACAAAAATACTAATAAACAGTCAGGAAGTCAAATATGCTTAAAGAGTCTCTTTTTTAATTCATCGATTTCTTATTCTCAGCAACATGAAATGGATGTGCCCCATGATGCATAATCCCATTATACTGACTGTAAAAAAACTTCTTCCGCTTTTCTTTCTTGCTCCAAAATGGGGTACTGTAGATTAGTTATTGTGTGTGCAACAAGAGTAGAGACAGCGGTCTTTTTTTTGCACACAATGGCTTACTTGTGATACTGAAGATTAGCTTTCAGCAGATTACTGAAAAAAAGAACAGACACACTGGGTGTCTGGCAGTACTAGGTTTCTCTGCAGACTCTCTTCAGCTGGAAAGCATGGCACTTTAAACCGCCTTTGGTTAAGTCTATATAGAGTGTCACTTCCATTCTTAAAAAATAATTAAAAACATAAAAGTGGGTTGTTTTAAACTGAGAGCCAAGTTGCAGAACGACAGATTTCTTAGTATTAGCTAATGAAAATATTTTTAGGAGTTTAGGTTCAGAAAACCCCAACTCTTAATCCCCCTTTGTGGGCAAAGCAGCAAAATCTAGTAGTTCATGCATCCAATTCTTCTGTCAGCCTTGCTGTTGATTTTTGGAGGGAAGGGGGCACCCTTCTCCCCGCTCTTTTTCTCAATTTCCGTCTTAGAAAAAGGATAGCTTGCCTAGCTGTTATTAATGGCTACAGATTTTGCTGAAAATGTAAAATGTTACTCCTTATTAGGACACAGGTAATTAATAGAAGTAAAGTGTGATGAGAGTGGTTCAGTAGTAATGTGTAATGTAAAATAATGAACGTTTTCAGAAAAAGCGACTTATTTCCTCTTCCTTGTTTCCCAGCTGGATTTAGGCTTTTTCATCCTTTTGTCAGTTTTTCAGCTTTGTAGTACTCCACCATTCTTTTTAAGTATACCTTCTTACCAGCGGTTGACAGGACAGGATCGATGTGGCAGGCCATATGTCTGTCTCTTCCTTCTCTTTCTGTCTGTCTCTTTCTTTAATTTTTATTGTCTTTGCTCCTGCAAGTTAATTTTTCCTCTTTTTACAGTTTGTACAAATACAGCTTTGATATTCTTTCTTTTTCTCCTTATGCCTTTCATCCCAAAGATGTGTTTCATGTGCTACTATTCTGTCCCAGGCTACTAGATTTTAGAAGGGTAACGTTGCTGTTATTGTATCCCGGGTTTGCTGTACAATCAGGAAATGATCATAAAAAAACCACTGGTTTCCCATTCTCTAAGTAATCTTAAAATGCTATAAATACGTTTCATAGATATTCACTTACATTTTTTAATCATACACATTTTTAGTTCTGTTGGTGTAATGACAACTGGAAACTGTTTTAAATCTCCATGCCCTGTGCATAGTTTCCTTTAATAATTTTACTGTGATTATATTTTTGAATATGAAAAAAATGAAAGTTCTCAATTTCACTGTTAGTTTGACATGCAGACATTTTGCTCAGAAATAGTTTCATGATAGGATGTGTGTGTGTGTTAAAGAGATCCCAGAAGCAGATTATATCATTGGTTGTTAGGGTTACTCTATTAATGTAAGGGACTATGCTAATTCACATATCAAGGGAATTAACCATTTATCAATGTTATTTCTGTAAGGGTTGTTACAAAATCAGCCAGACTGTTGTTCCTCCCCGCCCCGGCCAATATAGTTAGCTGAGATGCCTGTTTGGCCTTTTTGCAATTCGAGTAAGTTCGTTCTCTAACGATGGTGCGATCAGCACGGTTTTGCCAAAGGAAAGGGGATTTCTCTTTTGGCTCATATATTTGTTTTTCATCATGAACAATAAGAATGCAGTAGCTAAAAATAGTATTTAAAAGAACAGGAGCTGGAGCGTCCCCTCTGAAACACTGGACTAGCATGGGGTATGAGCAGCTGCCGCCAGCTTGGGTTTAAATTCAGGTGGCGGGCGGGAGGCCTGCCTGCTCCGCGTCGTCCCATGGGTGGCAGAGCTCCCTCGGGCGGCACCTTGGCCTCACTGGTCCTATTTCTGTGCTCACTTAAAACTGTGGGCAAACACCTGACCGAATTGTCGAGTCCTTAGAAGTACTTACCAGCATCGAGAGGCAAGTGTTCAGTATCAATATGAATAAATACTTTTTTTTTTTTAACCCCCCCCCCTTATTTCCTCCCAAGAGAAACGTAACAGGCTTTAAAGCTCTGAAAATAAAAGCAATGTGATAAATGTGAGTCATTTAAATAGATACGTACTCCTTGATGAGGTTTTACACACCCATTTTACTAACAGGTGGCCACAGCAAAGGATCAGGGAACTCTCTTGAATTCAGAAAGCTGTGTTTGCACCACTGTAGCTCTCTTTTGACTCAGAAAAAGGGTGCGAGGGTGTGAGCAGAAGGATGGCTGCAGGAGGACAGGTGCCTTACTAACAGTGGCAGGTACCTCTATGTCCTGAGTTGCTTTTTTAAATCAATGTGATGTTTTTGGAGATCCTGAGTTTAGTAGGAGTATCAGAATTCGGCTCTTTGTTCTTAAGACTGCCAACTTAACCCATGTGAGAAGTTAGTATTTTAATGCTTGCAATGCTTGGTCCACTGGCATGTATTCAGTAGCAAGGTAATTGAAAACCTGAAGTAAAAATACGGGCGTGGGGTTTTGTACTTTGGGCAGTATGCAGAGCCTGTCTGCCACCATCCAGGTGTGTTGCTGCATCCCCGTGCTGTGGTACTGTAAGAAGAACCTGCAGTTGCCTTGCTTCACCATTTGGCACTGAAGTAATGTTCCCTGAGTTGGCTTTAAGAAACTGCTATTTCTACACTTACTTCTTTAGGTATTTGATTTGACCAGGTGCTCTGGTTGTTTATTTTGTTTCTGTGTTCATGAAAGTTTTGTAAGTTTGTTTAAGTTAAAGGGGTCTAGCTTGTTTAAATGGTAGACTTTCAAAGTTTGAGAAAAGTTTGTCTGAAAGTAGTCATAACTGATTACTTATGGGTAAAACATTTCTGTATCACTAGCATGCTAGATTTGAGTGAGGGGAAAAAATCAGTGCAAAATTGAAATGTAACTTCATTTTTCTTGAAATAATTGGAGATTCTGTGTTGATAGTGACTCTGTAGGTGTATCACCAGTCAGAGCTGCAGGACACAGGTAAGGCTGAAGTCCTCTTGCCAAAATCCTGAGGCAGTCTGTCATCCCGTGGTGGTGGCCTTAGAACGAGGAACTCGGCCATCTCTGCACCACAGGTGAAGCTTCTCATTGGCCTTCATAGCTTTCTTGTGTAGTTTCATAAAGCACATACTGTGTTCGACATGGAGTGAAGGTGAACTGGGTGGCTCGGGGAGAGATGAACTGGCCCTAAGTGTTTTGTACGTGTAGCCTTTGTATGTTGTTTTACTGTGTAGCCTTCTTGGCTCAGCATGAACCTGGGTTTTAGTGGGATCCGCTGATGTTGGCTTCATTTGCCCCTGTTGGTTTGTGTTCTTCTATAGCCAGAGACTGTATTGTCTCACACGAGGCTTCCTGCACACAGCCTGACACTTAAACCACCTGTGGGTCTCAGGCAGCCGTTGAAGGGTCACTGGGCACATCATCAGGAAACCTTGTTTCTCTCTTCATCTCTGTTAGCTCTCCACTTCCACAGCGTCTGAGCACTTTGCTGTAGTATGTGTGTTGCCAGAGAAGGAGAAACTGGATGACCTGGAAGAGGTGGAGGGATCTGCCTGGGTTGTGGAGGGATCTGCCTGGGTTATGGAGTGATCTACCTGCAGCAGAGAAATGGGTGGGACCTCACTGTCCCGCAGCCTCTACTTGTGCCTCAGCTGCAGGCTCCCGGGTGACTTTCCTTACTGGCGAAGCCAAATGGAAAGTGAAGCTTCTTCATTTTAGCCAGTGGTGCTAATTTTTAACCGTACTGTGCCTGACTGGCAAGGTGTTGGGGCGGGGGCTGCGGGGTGGCCCCTGTGAGGAGCGGCCGGGGCTGCCCCGCGCCGGACACAGCCGGTTCCATCCAGCTCCAACGGCCCCACCGCAGGGCACGGCTGAGCCCCGCAGCCACGGGCGAGCGCCTCGGGGAAAGCCTGGGTAAGGAAGGACAGAAAAAGCTGAGACAAGGGAACAGTGGGGCAAGCACCACAGGAGGCACCACGGCTGAGCTGGTAGCACCCTGAAGGGACTGCAGCCCATGGAGGAGATGGGTGAGGAGGAAGACAAGAGTGAGGAGGAAGGCACAGCCAGAAGAAATGGCTGTGCCCACCCCCTGCGCTGCCCGCACCTCACCCGCGGGGCTGGCATGAGGCCACTGGTCTGAACCAGCTGGCTGCTGTCGGTCGGGCACTGGGAGGAAGATTTGCCTTTCTAGTTAGATGTGCAGGCCTGTATAAGTGTCCTTTAAATACTCTTCACCTCCACCCTGCCCCCCCCAAATTATATCAAGAAAATATCTAGGAAAATACTTGGAAATATGTAGCCATGTTTGGGCTGCGTACATCTGTGGCTTTTCTTCAGACTGGCAGAAGTAGAAATTCCAAAGTGGCTGAATTAATTAGCTGTAGAAGTTACTTGTTAAATGATACCAAATGAAGCCAGAATAAGATTTCTGTTAACATTAGTTGTTTCTTCTTTCAACGGTGAAGATGTTTAAGGATTGACAGAAATTCTCTTTTTGTGTGTATATGCATAATTAAAATGCAAAAGCACACTGCTTATCTACTTGACACCAGTTCCTTGTGGGTGTAAGTTTGCTGATTCAAGGGAGAGACTACTAAGTGTGGTTAAGGTTAGGCTATTTTATTTTTCTGAAATGTTTTTTTTATGTTAGCACTGATTCTTTAATGTTAACATCATATACAGAGTTTTTTCCCCATCCTAAGCCTGTCCCATCCTTTTCTGCAGCAGAAATTAAAAACAATAGTATGCTACATACTACTTTCTCATTAATATCATGAGTATAGGAATTTTTTCCTTTTTTGTGTTTCTGTTCCAGATTTCTTCTCTCTTTTCAGTGCCATCTACTACTACCAGCTATGCAGACTGAGTGTGTGAAAAGGGTGTGTGGAATTGCTTTGTAAGCCCAACCCAGATATTTTCAATTGTTCAGACTCTTCCAAGTTTAAAAATAAGCGGTTAGACTTGTTACGTGACACCATTCATATATGTTTAATTTAGTTGTCATTTGCCAAGACTATCAACATCCCAGGTATTCAGTGAAAGATTAAACTTTTAATTCATTATTTACTTTGAGAGAAGAAGCTGTGGTGAAATGAAATTCTCACTCTTCTCTTCCTACCCCATCTCTCTGCACCTAATCCTGTGGTCAGGGACATCTGTGATAAAGCATAGCTTGCTTTTAACGGCAGCGTGGTCAGGATAATTGGAGTAAGGTTGATGCATTAATAAGTGTTTGGATATTGACAGGGAAACGGGACCGCTTGCAGATAGTATTTTGGCTAATCTCTGTATGTGTGCGCATGCGTGCATGTATGTGTTTGATTCACTTGAGGTGGATTTTTTGTGTTGCTGCCTATGTCAGGAGGCATCTGCTTCCAGGCATTCATTTGCTGCCTCATTAAAAACACCAAGAATACATGATGTTTGATAGCAGGGTACATGGTTTTTGACACTCACAGGCCAGGCAAAAGCTTCAGTGTACTCTGTTACTGTGCTTATGGACCTAGCAGACCAACTGCTCTGTCAAAACCAGCACATCCTCTTGTGAGGATTTGATATTGACAGTATAGGCAACAAATGACTCCATGGTGCGTAAATGCCTCCAGTGTCTCTTTCCGTAGCTCTGAACGTGGGCAGTGATGACACACTGATGGTTACGGATCTCTCATGTCTTCCGTTATTGCATGGTAATATTTTTGGCCTACTCGATCAGAGTGGGAGAAAAAAAGTTTGGTCTAGCTGTTTCCTGAACACATCCATCCTTCACTGGCTGATCCCATTCCCTGATGCTGTGAGATTGAACTTAGCCTGCTAGGAGGCCTGGCATGGCTGCAGTCTGGGTTGGAAGCATCCTTGCTTTGCCAGCAGCATTCGGTGATGTCCTTCCATAGAGCAACAAGGAGCGATCAGCCCGCTTTGCTCATGCCTGTGTCAGTAGATGTCTCTAATAATTTCTTGATTCAAAGTACTGTAGAGGAATGTTGTATCAGAAGTTGCATAGAAAATAAAGCAGTGCTGCACAGAAGTAGCTGAATCTAAATAATGAATGCAATTTATATAGTATTTAATGCTACTTCTCATATGTTACTCCTGACTCAGAAGCAGAAATGATGGCACATAGCCTGGTAACATTCTTACCACATCAAATACATATGCATTTCGGTAAGGGGAGAGCAGCATTTACATGCTGTATGTCCTGTGAAGGTGAGAAGCATGCCTGTGCTCTTCAGCAGCCACGGGTGTGGGATGCTTTTGTTTACCTGAGAGTTCAACAAAACATTGCACCCTTCCCGCACTGGTGTGAGTAGCCCATGCTCATTCAGTGGCATTTATCCTGAAAGGCAGAGGCTGGGTGAGCTTGCAGGAGTAACTCCGATGGCATCGCTGTCATTTCTTCAGGGCTAGAATTAGATTTTGGACACAAGGTTCAACAGTGGGTGGTGGCCTGTGGGAAGAAGCCTTGTGGTCCTAGTGCCTGCGTTAGTCAAAATTCCTCCCGACTCCTCCACCCCGCTCTGGTTTTGGTTACTCCCTGCTTTTCCATTGGGTTCAGCATTCACTCAGCAGTTCAGGCTGATGAATTGTCTATGGGGCTAAGGCTGGTTGCTGCTTACCTTCCTGCTCCAGGACTGGGTTAATGATTTATTGTAGGCAGACGTGTGCTATTAGGCACATGTTCTCTGGCACACCTGAGTTCACCAGGTAGCCCGCAGAGGAGCAAGTTTTCTTCTTCAGTGCTGGTAAGAAATGGAAAACAAAATTTAGGTTTGAGTGATGAAAGCTACCAATGCTTTTGTTTAGTTCTGTCAATGTATGAGCCACACAGCAGTAGTGTTTTGGGATATGTCATGAGCCTGTGATAGCCCGCTGAGGGTAAGATTTTACATGGTTTGTTGTAGTAAGATAAAGAGGGCTGCCAAAATCTTGAAATAGAGCTCTTGTAATGACATGGAGATTAACTAAGCTGACCTCTTGAGAAGTCTACCTTTTGAAGGTGGAATTTTGTGGAAAAAAGTATGTTTTATTTCTATAAACCATTAATTTTTCTTTTGCTGCAATTTGTACTATAAAAGGGGGTGTGAGAGGGGAAAAAGCTTTTCTGCATGCCTTTGCTATGGCCTATATTTCAAGTATGGCACTCAACGTTATAAACAAGGTCTTATACTGGAAATTATTACTTTTGGTTCAGGAAGTGGGGAAAAGTACGCATTTTTTTGTTTGTTTAGTTCCAAAATAAAAGGCAGCATTTTTTCTGGAAGATCTGTCAGAAATACTGTAATTCTGTATTATTTGTTGAGGGGCCAACTATGACTTTCAGAATCTTGAAATGCTGTCTTTAAATCTTTCAGCTCCCTTTTCACCATCTGTATTTCACCAGCTTCTGTATTCAGTGTGGAAAACTTGTGACTCAGCTGGGAAGGCGAGTCCATTTCACCTTTGTTTTGGTAAATGTCACTCTGTGTTTCTCCTGCCTTGCTCCTTTGCTTGGGTGCTTGGGTGCCGCTTGTGTTGGGCTCAGCAGAAGAGAAGTGTTTGGAGGAACCTTGCTCTGTAAGCTGCATCGAGGATTTTCCTGGCCGGGAAAGTCCGATAAACGTTGGAGAGGATGCTTGATCTGCTGGAAGTTGAGCGTCCTCATCGCTCTTTGGGAAGAACAGTGCCAGCATGTGTCAAGTGAGCAACTGCTAGGCCCTGGCTCAGGGAGTGCTCTCTGTATGCTGGTAATTTCACCAATTATCACTATGCCACTGACCTTCCTATTTCAGAGGAGGTGACCAAAGAGGCTGTGGTGTGGCAGCTCCGACTTCATCTTGCGTCCTCAGATTTCCTTGACCTCTGACTGATTTTAGAATCGGAAATGATACAAAGTCAGGGTGGTAATGCATGAAGATAGGCTTGCTTCCTTTTTTCATTGTTTTTTTTCCCCTCCATTTTTTCTTTTTTTTTTTTTGGATACATTTGTTATATTTGATACTTTCAGTTTTCGGTAAGATGTAGTAAGAACATAGAAGAACTGTGCCTTTGCAGATCTAAAAGTCAGCTAGTTGGATGCCCAGGGCAGTACCATGCGGTTGCTCTCGGCATCCCAAAGCTTTTCTAGGTGCCATGCTGCCTGTGCTCGGCTTTGTCCTGGTGCTTGAAAGTTGTGTTCAGGCTGGGGGAGGCAGCAAGTGGGGCTGTCAACACAGAGATGAAACTGAGTTCTGCTGAGGTTCTGCCAGGCTGAAGACTTGGCTTTCTGCAAGGTCAGTGGCAAAACTCCCATTGACTTCACTGAGTCCAGGATTTCTTTGTTTTGTTTTTTTATCGGTTGTGAGGAGGAAACTCTGTAGTTAATCCCTTCCCTCTTCTGTTTTCATTCAGTGTTCCCGGGTGGCAGCTTTCAGATGGGACAGCCACCCTTGTTTCAGCATAGTCTGCCAACAGCTTGTGTAGCCATGCAATGCCAGATTTTAACATGATTTTCATACAAGATGAAGATTATTTGACGATGTTCTTTGCCTGTATTTTCTTGAAAAAAATTTGTTTATTTGTTTTTCCAGCCATTGGCTTGATTTCAGTTTAATTGACAGAGGGAAAGATAAGCCTAATAAAATAGCTTTATATAAGTCTCTGGAAGGTTGGTGGCTGGTAGAGAGGAGAGGCCTCGTAACCACCCCACTCAGAGGATAGCTGCAGGATAAGGTCCAGAGTTGAAGACAGTCATTAAGTGCTCCAGAATTGAGAGAAGCTTCAGTGAGACTTCTCACTTTTTTTGATATCAGAATCAGTCCCAACAAGACAAGGAAGCTGAAGGAGATCAGATGTCATTAACATTGCTGTTTATTTGTTTTTGACAAGGAGATGGAAATCTTTTCTCTTGGTTAAAAGACCAGCTCTAAATTATCATGTTTTTTGGTGCTTGCATTAGAGGTATGTGCACCTTTTGCCATTTCTAGTGTAACTGTGGCAGTTCATGTTATAAGGTAGTCTAACATACCCTGCTTCTTGTGTGGGTTCTGTAGGCTCTGCTGAGTTTGCAGCTAGCTCAGGCTTGTCTACACAATCTTGCTGTCACTGCTGTGATACCCCATCAGTACATACAGAGCAGCCTCAAGCGTGTTTGCATTGGGTTATCTCCGAGTAGCATTTCGCTCTCTTGGTAATGTTTTCTCATTTATAACATGTAACACCATTCCCATGGCTTCCAATCTGCTGACGAGGGTGATGCAAGGTCTTGGTTTTACTCTATGAAGTTCATAATGGGCCACACTCTTGTCTGTCTCCTGTGTCCTAAGCCAGTGCCACACATCAGTAAAATGCCCAGAATAATCGTCCCTGATTTGAATGTGTGTGATAAAGAGGGAGGGTATTTGGCTGCTTCCTCTCTGGTTTGATACTGTCTGGGTGTGTTGACATGCCTGATTTATCAAGATTTTCTTCATAGTGTGCTCTGGTTTGCACTGCAGGAGGCTGTTAAGTGCTCAGTTGATACCACATCCTTTTTTGTTTTGTGAGATTTAAAATCCGTTAAGTACCACATGTGCCTACAGGATACATTAAACAGAATTTTAAATGGAAACCAACTAAGCAAATGGGTTTTGCTTACATTTAAAAATCATTAAAACATTTCTGTTCTTACTTGATAAATCAAGATCAAACTTCAGAGTCCTATTAATCAGCTGTTTGGTGTTGTAAGCTTATTTATCTGTGTTAACATTTGCAGTTTTCTTTTTCATCAGACTTTCTGTTTTTATGTTAATGTAGGTCTCTTAACTCCAGTGTAGAGTTGGAGTAGGGTTTATTACTTTACAATTAAGTCTATGATTTGCTTTTAATAAATCAAAATACTCAAATTTCAATTTAAACTAAGAAGTACTTGATTCCTGTGTCATTTAGAAAGAACGGAGTATCTTAAAAGTGAAAGCAAAATGTATGTGGTTCTCATAAGAAATTTTATTAAGCAAATCAGCACCAGGAAAATACATAGAAAATCAGCTGAAGCAGTGGGATTTCCTGATAAAAGCACCTGTGGCATCCCATAAATACAAGGTCTGACAACAGTTAAGACTGTTGTGTTGAAGTTGGATTTATCTCATTGACACTGTGTATTTGCTTCATTAACCTTTTTTAATATACTGATGTATGTGATTTCTTACTGTGTGGTGGAGTATGAATTAAGACTGAATTATAAATGCTAATTAAGATGATGATTAAGAGAGTAAGGAATGTCCTGGCATCTCTGATTCTATTTCTCTGCAAGTGAATGTAAACTGTATCTCACAAAAATAGATCGTTAGATCTTTTAGGAGATTTTTTTCTAGCTCTAAAGAGAAGCTTGTTGGCCCTGTAGTTCTGGTGCTGGCTTCTTCTGTGACATGTAGTTTTCTACAGAGTTAGAATTTACAGAATAGCTGTAGGTGAAAAAAGAGGGTAGATTCATGTCTTTGGTGTTCTAGATTAGGCAATCCAAAGTAAGTAAATTGTGTCTCCTTGTTTGTCCTCCAGTGTGTCAGCAGATCTGGACTTTTGAATACATAGGAATGGTGGGCATTGGACTTGGATGCAGCCTTCCCCCTCCCTGCCCCAAGAAATTTGATGTAAGGTCAGACGTGACAAGATCACCAGTGCTTCTCCAAGGGTGAATAAACTTGAGAGGAAGCACAGAGGCCTTCCCTCTTCTAGGAGAGCTCAGTGCTGCTGGAAAATAAATGGCTTCTGTAGGTCTGCCTGCCGTGCTTTGTGTCTCTCCTGCCTGAGACCGTCTAGTTTAAGAGATTAACTCTATCTAGAAGCACAGATACCTTCTGGCCTGCAGCCTGTAAAGACATGGAGCTAGTTGCTATTGATTAATTTAATTTCTGCCTAGAAATATGTATTTCTAATGTTTTGGGAAGTCCTTTTGGATCTAAGGGGTGCTCTGGAACTGAGCCAAGGTGCCTCTTTACTCTGGTCCACACCCTTTAACTTTTTGTCTGTGTCCTCTTCTTTGGTACATTAGGGTTTGTAGGTTTTCTGAAGTAACTGTGATCTTGCCACCATTTGCAGACAGATGAATTTAAACCTTTGTCATGCAGGAAGGCAGAATAACATAGGTTTAATTCTGCAAAGAGCCAAACTCCCTCAACTACCATTGCCTGCCTGTTTTTATAGGATCTGTTTGTATAAGGGTGAGTAGGTGAAATGAACTTGGGTAGCACACTCCTAGAGCATTCTCATTAAATAAGAAATGATGATCTGTCAGCTCACAGTTACGTGTGTTAATGTTTACCATAGGTGTACTTATTTAAGCAGGTATTTAAGCATTCTAAATATAATTCTTCCCCACCTGCACATCAGATGGACACTGTTTTAAGGCTGTTTCTAGTTGAAACAGGTATTGGTAGGAATACTATGCTATAGTAATGTCAGCGATTTTCCACTGAAGTGCCCACTAGCTTGTAAGCGTATTATAAAACTAGGAATTAGCCAGCACAGTAAATCACATCAGAATTTCACTAGCTATATATGTTGTTTTTCTCTGATTCTTTCGAAACTATTCCATCTTCTGTGTCCTTTGTAAACAGACAATAAAGCAAGCACTTTATTGCAGTAGGGCCATAATCTACAGAGTCTTTAAGCCCCTAGAGAGTGATTCTCAGTAGGTGGTAGTGAGGTTAAAAAGTCTGTGGGCACAAAAATACAGCACAGTCTGGGTTACGTTTGCTCAGTAATACAGTGCAAGTGCACCTTGAAGTTGTATCTTAACTGACAGTGCAAATTACCACAGGAGAGTTTATAAATCAGTGTTGCTAAGCAATGAACTTTTATATTTGTTTATATAAATAGCTTATTGAAAGTGATTGCTGATAAGAGATTAAGAAAGGACAACCACACTGAAATCTGTACAGCACCTATAACTTCAGGGGACGTAACTTCAGTGCGAGTATTTCTGAGCTAACCTCAGGCTTGCGTAATCATACCTTTAGTCATTGACCCCTCTAGAAACAAATTATTTTCTGATTGCTTTTGTTGGTTTGCTATTAATAAACATGATGAAGACTAAGGTAATTATTGGATGTTAATAAAACCTATTCCAACTATAAGTTATCCTTCCAGACCTAAGAGTGTTACTAGAGAGCTCAGCAGGGAGTTGTGGCACCCAGCACAGACAGTGAGGTGAGAGGTGTAGCGTCCTCACAAAAACACAGCTGAGGGGTAGTAGAGTGAGTGCACTTAAAGGATGCATGTTGGCCCACAACATGCAGAGGATGCAGTGCCAGCAGTGATTCCAGCCTGCTTAGAAATACTCTTGGCTTTGTTTTCATGCCAGTGTTTTCCCACAGGTGAGCATGGTTAGTAAGAATCCAGTTAGCCAACAGGCACCTGACTATAACTTCATGAATAATGCTGAGAAATCTCACTAGTTGTTTCACCAGCTAATGATATTTCAACCTTGTGGTTTTTGCAGTTCAGCCACAGGATTTGCCATCTGCAGGGAACTCTGTGCAGTGGCTGTCTGCATGGTTGTAGCCTCCTGTCGGCTAAACTAAGCATCCTTAAAACAGCTCAGTGAAGATTTGAGAGCGCTGAGAACAGAACAGAGCGCCCTGGCAGCAGGGCTTGGGCATTTTCCAGTGTAAGTGGCAGTCTTCTGGATGTCTCTCTAAGTACGTTTGGGATGATAGCATAGACACTTTTTTTTTTTTTTGCTACTAGCTTAG
>VYZW01060072.1:0-20902 GCA_013401315.1 Balaeniceps rex
GGGGCGGGGAGAGCCACAGGGGGACACCCACGGGGTGACCCACGGGGCGAGACCGCCGGGAGAGTCACGGGGAGATAGCCACAGGGAGACCGGGGGGACAGAGCCACCTGGAGACACCCACGGGGAGACCCACGGGGAGAGACTCACAGGGAGAGAGACACCCGAAGGGAGAGAGCCATGGGGGGCATCCACGCAGGCGCCCACAGGGAGGTCCACGGGGACACCCACAGGGAGACCCGCGGGGAGATCCACAGGGAAAGAGCCATGGGGAGACCCACAAAAGAGATCCGTGGGGAGATCCACAGGGAGAGACCCACGGGGAGACCTGCAGACACCCCCAGCTACCCCGCAGGGAGATCTGCTCCTGCCCCAGCAAGAGCCCCTCTCCCACCCCATGAACACCTCCTCTCCCACCCCACGGATGCCTCTCTCCCACCCCACTGACACGAAGGGGCAGCAGACGTGGGAAAGGCGAGCCCAATGCCAGCCGTGTCCCTGCGGAGAGGTGGCCGCTAGCCTGGAGTAACCAAAGTCGTCTTTATTAATTGCGGCGGTTTGTTACAATAAAAAGGGAGCCACGTGTCACGGTCACTGCACGGCGCTGGCCGGGGCGGGGGCCGGGGGGCCCTTCCCAGGCACGTCCCTAAATTTGGGGTGCGGGGGGGGAGCGGGGTAGGGAAGGGCTTTGGGTGGCTGAGCAGCCGCTGCCATCCTGGAGGTGTTTAGCACCAACAGACCCCCGGGGCGAGGGACCCCCGACGAGGCGTTCCCCCGCTCGGCCCTGGCCTCCCCTGCTACATGGGGGGCACGAGCTGGGTCCCCCCAGCTGCCTCCAATCCCGCTGCCCTGCCCGAGGGCCCTGGGCAAGGTTTGGCCCCGGATTTCTGGAGCTACCCGGCACCCACCGGCCCTGCCTGGGGGGTGGCTGGTGATGCTGCGTGGGACTGCTGGCGTGGCAGGGTGGGGGACAGGGATGGCGTCCTCCCCCCTTCTGCCACCAAAAAGGACGCTGGGGGGGGACAGGATGCTTGGAGAGGGACCGGGGATGGGGACAGGGGCAGGGACAGGGCAGATGCAGCCTCCTGCCCCGCCACACTGCTCTGCCCTGGAGGGGACCTTTGGGGACCCCCCACCCTGCTCCCAAGTCTGTGCGCAGCGATGGGGGAGCTGGGAGCAGCAGCATCCCGGGGTGTCCCTTGGCCCCGCGGGGCACCAGGCGCATGACAGCCCCGTCCTGGGGTGTCCCATCCCCGCGGGGCACCGGGAGCTCGGGGAGAAGGGGTGACCCCCCGGGGTGATCTCTAGCAGCCCTGCACTCAAGGGGCAGCTGCCAGCCATGTCCACGCTCCCATCCCACCCGCCGGCGCTGAGCCCAGCCTGGGGCAGAGCTGCCGTGGTCCCTGGCACTGTGGGTGCAAACGGGCTGCAGGCAGGTCTCCCCACCACTACCGCCTCGCTCGCACACCAGGGAAGCGGCTTCCACCAGCGGTGAGGCACGGGGTGACCATATCGCCTGTCCCTGGCTAGTGCCACGCTGCAGCGGTGCTCCCAGACTCCAGGCTGGCAGGGAAGGATGGACGGATGGAGGGACAGACTGATGGGGAAGGAGGGCTGAGCAGGATGGGGAGAAGCGCATCGCGATGCTCCGTGCGAGGGAAGCGGGGCGGCTCGCTGTGACCGGGGGTTTCTGCTGCTCTGGCCTGTCCCACCAGCCAGAACACAGCGCTGGTCACGTGGAGTTTCTGGTTTATTCCTCAGGTTATATTTATATATGTATATAGGGGAAGGAGCCCTGCGTCCCCCGCGGCACCCAAGCCAGAGGCAGGCAGGGCAGCGGGGGGGAGCCCCTTCTCCCCATCGCGTCCCAAAGCCTTGTGCCGGCAGGGCCGGGGAGCAGGGCTGGGGGGGCTCCGTCCGGGTGGGTGCTGGGGGCCCTGTCCCCGCCACGCACTGGGGGATTGCACTGAGTACAGAGAGGCGGGGGGCCTGCCTGCAGCCCCCTCCCCTCCGGCCCGGCAGGGCCAGGGGCTGAGGGTCACCTCTCTTTCGGCTGGGACGCAGGCTGGGGGGGGCGCAGAAGGGCTGGGGGAGCGGGAAGGGGACAGAGAGCTGGGACACGGCCCCAGGGAGGGCAGAGGGAGGGAGAGCCCCAGACCCCGGGAGAGGCTGGCAGGGGCATGCGGGCAGGGGGCAACGGGATGGGGCAGAACCGGGCTTGCGTTCACCCGCCGTCGGATCCATGAAAGGTCTAAGATAGAAAAGAGAGAAGCTGTGAGTGGGGCCAAGAGCTGCCCCAGGGTGTCCCCGCGGCCCCCCATCACAGTGAGCTACGGCCGCGCCGTCCAGTCCGGGTAGAAAAGCGGAGGCTGCGGTCACAGCCGGGTCTGCGCCTCGGGGATGTAGATCTCGATGCTGTCCGCGCTCTCGGTGGCCGAGCTCTGGCGGAAGGAGGCAGCTCGCTTGGCTGCCAGGAGCCGCTTGCGGGCCTCCTGCCGCTGCCGGTCCACCGAGTCCAGGGAGCGCTCCTTCACCGGATGCACCTTGGAGCGCGGCGGCTTCTTTGGTATCGGGGGAGGCACCTTCTTCTCCTCCTGCACAGACAACGGGGGCTTCAGTGGAGGCACAGGGCCGGGACCTCCAAGGAACGGGTGTCCCGGCAGGCTCGGCACAGCCAGCGGGCATGCAGGACACATGCACCTCCATACACGGTGCTGCTGTGGGTGGCAAAGCCAAAACCATGGCGAGACGGCCCCATGCCCCTCCTGCACTGCGAGACCGCGGCGGGGGAACAGCCCCTTCTTTAGCCTCATTTTTCCTGGATCCTTGTTTTTCAAGTGTTTGCTCAAAGCAGTCACCAGCGACAGCCCGGCAGCGGTGGTTTGGGCACAGATGTGCTTGGGGAGGAGCGAGGGAGAGGTGACAGGGGACAAATGCCAGCAGCAGAGCCCTGCCCTTACCTTGGGCTCCACGATCTTCCACCCATTGGCCTTGAGCTGCTGGAGCTCCGCAAACTTCATGCTGACGTCCTCGATGGAGAGCTGCAGGAGGTCCCAGAAGCCGGCCAGGTCTTGGAAGGTGGGCACAGGGAATGCGTTGGGATCCTGGGGGGACAGAGGGACAGTGTCATCCACGTCCGCCCGCAGGACATCGGCCCTGCTGGCCACAAGGCCATCCCAGCCCCACGCTGCTGGGGGGCTCTGTCTGGCTCTCCCCCAGGGCGTTACAAAGTCCCTTTTCCACCGGCTAAGGGTACGAGACTCCCCGCCGGCCATGGCTGACCCCGTGGCACCGCTGCCCGGCACTCACCATGTTCTGCTGGCAGAGACGGTAAAACTGCTGCACCTTCTGGGACATGAGGAGCTGGGCACTGCCCACGGCACTCCGGATCTTCTCCAGGACTGGCGGGGGGAGAGCAGACGGTCAGCGCTCCTGCGGGGCACGGAGCCGCTCCCCTGCGCAGCAGGGACCTGCACCCCCTCGGGGGCAGCGGGACAGCTCGGATCCCCCCAGCCTGCACGGGGTCTCCCCACTCCTCTGGACCCCACTAGTCCCAGAGGGTTTCCCAGTGTTTCTCGCCCCCACCCAACCTCTTTAGCCTTGGCAGGGGAGATGCTCCAAGGTGGTCCCAAGGTGGGAGCACTGCAGGACCGTGGCTGTGCCCCCCAGTCCCATGGGAGCCCCAGTCCCTCCCAACCCTGCAAATCCTCCCAACTCACTCTCCTCTGGCAGGTCGTAGTCCTCAGCCTCCCTCTCCATCTGCTGGCACCAGCCCTCCATCTTCTCCACCTCCGCCTGCAGCAGTTTGATGAACCATTCCCCATCGCGGTGGCAAGGGGAGGCGCGGCCGGAGTCAGGGAGGCTGCGGGAGCCCCGCTCCATCCAGGCGTCCCGCCGGGGCACCTCCACCGTGTCGTACTGCAGCTGGTAGTCCTCCCGGTACGCCCACTGCCCCTGCGTGTGCACCGTCTTGTACACCGCATACTGCCGGCCGGACTCGGGCTCCGAGGAGTGCCGCTGGAAGGGGCGCCCGAACTGCAGGGCTTTGTCCTCGGTGGCCACAGCCAGGCCAGCGAAGCCCTCCAGCTCCAGGTCCGCCTGCACGCCCGCCGTCACGCTGTTGGAGCGCTTGAAGCGCGCTCGCCTGGGGAGAGCGAGAGCGCGTGGGGACCCTCACGGCCAGCGAGGACAGCCCTGCTGCCCCGTCCCCTCGCCGGGCACCGTCATGGGGCGCCCGCAGGCAGGATGGGGCTGGGGACGCCGGTCAGGACCCCTGAGCATTCGGGGCCATGGGGACAACCCTGAGCAGCTGCAGCCCACCGGTCCCTCATCTCCTCTGCTCTTAGCCTGTTTCCATGGCTACCGGCGCTGGCCCGAGGATGGAGAGGAGCGTGCGCTGGGGCTGCATGGGCACGTTGCTGGAGCTCCCCTCCTGCGGGTCACGCAGGTCCCAGCACATGGCACTCCCACCCCAGCCAAAACGTCATGTGTTGTTGCAGAAAAGCCCAAAGGTTTCATCTGTGCCTGGGCCGGGTTCAAACCCCAGGGCTGAGCCCCAGCGAAGGAGCCCCAAGCACAGGGCGGGAGCAGGGGAGCCCCTTCCCCGGGCAGTCCGTTTGCAGCAACGAGGTGTGAGGGCAAAGGGAAGGCCAGATCCTGTCCCAGGTGTGGGCAGCTGGCCCGGGACAGGGACGGTGCTGAGCTCTGGGGGGCTCAGCTGGAGGAGAGAGGGAAAAGATGCTGTGGGGCAGCTCAGGGAGCCCCAGGGGGACCCAATCCCCCGGTGCAGCAAGTGTGGCAGGTCTCAGCCCAGCCCGGCCGCCCGGTACCTTTTGTCCTCCTCCACCTGCACTCCGATGGAGTGGAACTCCCTCTGGCTCCGGCTCTCCGTGTCCGAGTCGGAGATGGCCTCAACCTGCCGAGGGGCAGAGGGAGAACGCTGGAGGGCAGCCCCGAGATGCGGTGTGGGGGCTCAGCATCGCCCATGCTGCTGGGGCAGGCTCGGAGCTGGCTCCCAGCCCACAGGGAGGAGTGAAGCCCACCTGGACGCCGATGGATGGGCGCCACTTTCGCTGCCGAGCCAAGCTCCGCAGCTCCTCCCGGCCGGGGATGGCCTTGATGATGAGCGTGGAGGGCTTGGGAGCGGCGCGGGGCTGGACCGGAGGCAGGTTGAGGGCCACGGCCGTCACCTTGGAGCTCTCCAGGCTCTCGGCCGAGTTGCAACGGGCCGCGGCGTCTTTGGACCAGGCGGGGCTGCGGGCGACCTCGCCGGGCAGGTAGCTCTCATGGGTGGACTCGGTGCTGCTCTGCGCCGTGACGGAGATGAGGGGTTTGGCTTTGGTTCCTGGAGGGATGGGAGGTGGAGCTTTTCTGTAACTGAAGGCTGTTGTGGGAGAGGCGCAGGATGAAAAGGCGCGTGAAAACACAGACACTTGCTCATTTCCCGCCGCGAATGGGGGCCCCAGGGGAATGGTGCCCACCTCCTCCCATAGCACAGGGCTCGCGGGCCCCCAGGGTTTGCACCTTGGCTGGCTGAGATCCAGGCTGGAGCTCAGAGGAGCCGTTTGGCCGGTTTATCCCCAGAAAAGGATCAGAAACCACCCCCAGACCCACAATGGCCAAGCTGCTGCAGCACCCAGCAAGGGACAGAGATGGGGAAAGAAGTGGAGGGAAGGAGGGAATGGCAGACGGGCGCTGGGGGCACAGAGCAGCCCCCTGACCGTGACTGAGCCATGAGCGGGATGCTCGTGCCCTGAGCGGGATGCTCACGCCCTGTGCTGGGGGCAGCATGGGGCCGGGGGCAGGAGGGGGGGCGGCAGCAGCCCTTGGCAGGCACCCAGGCAAGCGGGTGGGGAGACGCGGGGGTCCCTCGCGTGGCCGAGCCCCCACCACCCCCTGGGACTCACAGGTGCTGGGCTTCAGGATGCTGCTGGTGATGGGCGGCCCGGCGGGAGCTGACATGGAGAAGAGCGAGAGGCAGTCGTCGTCCTGGGAGCAGCCCGCCTGGATGGCCCGCAGGTAGCTGTGGCTCCGCATGCGGAAGCAGCCGGGCAGGTCCAGCGCCTCCACGGCCTGCGACTCCACCTCGCCGAAAACTGACTCGCAGACGGCCTCGAACTGGTGGTTGAGCTCGTCGTTGATCTGAGGAGAGCGGTGGGTGAGGCTGGGGGCGGCGAGCCGGGGCCGGGGTCGAGCGGGGCAGGAGATGCTCAGAGGAGCATCTGCCACCCCCCCCACCCCAACCTGCCCCACGGCACCCGTGACACGGGACCCTACCTGGCCGGTGGTGAAGGAGCGCCCGTAGCCCTGTCCCCGCGGGAGCATTCGCGGTGGCGTGCAGCAGCTGGGACAGTTACAGATATATGAATCAGAATAGTGCCTACTTGCAAACCTAATGAGAGACAGTGGGAATAGAAGGGATGGCACCAAAAGCAACACATTCAAGCAGAGCATTCGGAAACGCAGCTGCAGCGATGCTCCTGCTGGACACTGCCGCTGTCCCCTCTCCTAACTGCCCCAAAACGCTGTCCTGGGGGTACGGACCCGTCCCCCAGCGGTGCGGGGCTGCCAGAGGGGTACACAGCGGGGCCGGGGATGAGGAGCCAGCCTGTCACCTGCCAGGACAGGGTCACATCCCAGTCGTCTCCTTTCCAACGTGCCTCTCCTCCCCAGGCTTTGCTCATGGCTGCAGCAGTGGGTCCCACCCCGAAGCCCAGCACAGCCGCGTCCCCCACTGGTGCCCACCAAGGGCGGCTACAGCTCCCAGAGAGCCCCAGCCCACGGCCCCGCTGCCGCCTGCGGTGCTGAGACAGGGCTGGGAGGCGACAGCCCTTACTTGGTCCTGGCCTGGTCGGCGCTGGAGGAGCGGCGGTAGCTGTCTCGCCGCGTGGCCGCCCTGGGCGATACTTTGGCGCTGGCGTCTGAGTCGGCGCTGTCCTCATCGCCCATGGCCTTGATGTAGCTGCCGCTGCGCATCCGCCGGCAGGGGATCTCCCCGTCCTTGCCCACCGCCGGGTACCCTCTCCACTCATCCTGCGGCACCTGGGGTGGAAGGCAAGCGTGGGAGGATGCGGTGGCTGGGCTTCCGTGGTTGGGACACAGAGCCGAGCCCCGTGCCTGCCACACGGCACATGCCAGCCCGAGTCTGGCGTGCGTGCATGGCCCAAACCCGGCATGTATGCATGGCCCAAGGCCGGTGCACGTGCTGGCATGGCTCCCCTGCCCGCCCCACAGCACCCCAGAGCTGCAGGGACAGACCCTGGGTGCTCTGACCCCCTGGGAAAGCCCCTAAATCCGGGAGAGCTGATCCCTCCTAACAGCCACGGCTCCCCATGCTCCATGCGGGGCCGTTCCCAAAACGCGGGGCAGCACAGCCACTCCCACCTCGCAGCCCCCCCGGCAGGCACGGCTGGGCCAAATCCCACCCATGCCAGTGCAGCAGCCCAGCCGATGCAGCGGCTGCCAGTCCCGCCACGCGCCGCTGACGCCAGCACCACGGCGTCCTTACCGGGCTGTGGCAGGGGGACGGTGTCCCCCAGGCCCCACAGGGAGGGTGGTGGGGCCGGCACCCTGCCCTGATGCCCCCGTCGCTGGCAGAGAGGGGCCCTGGCCACCCCCTGCCCCCGGCCAGCACAGCATCGCTGCTCCCTGTCTCCTTCCCCCGGGAAAGGGAGAGAAGAGTTAATTAGTTTTTAATTGGAAGGGGGGTGACCTAGAAGGGAGCCTGGTGAAGAGGCAGGCGGTGGCACCCAGCCAGGCGCAAGCGAGATAAAAGCCGCGAGGAGGGAGCGGGCGCAGGGCCACCGGCAGCTCCCAGCCGACAGAGCCGGTCTGACCCCAAATCCAGCGGGCACAGGGCAGGAGGCGGCAGATGGGGCTTCGCACTGCTGGCAAGGGGACAGCGGGGACCGGCAGGGGACCCCCGGGGACGAGGCATAGGTGCTGGGGACATGCAGCGGAGCTGGAGCATCCCCACAGCACCCTGGGCTCCTGGGATGGAGGGTCCCAGCCCCGGCTCGCCCCACGGCATCACTGGCCGTGGTCCCCGGGGCGGCAGCCCCCCGCCCTGCCCGGCCCCTCACCTGCAGGTACTGGTACGCTCGGTCTTTGGCCTTTGCTTCCTGAAGCATCAAGGTCTTCTCGGTGCCGCCGGTGCTGGGGTAGGCTTCGCGGGCCTGGCTGACGGTCATGGTGTGCCAGGCGCTCCTCTTGAGCGTCTGGCCGTCCAGAGACATGGACATGCCTGCACAGGCCAGGCATTTTCCTTCCCCGCCGCCCTTTAGACTCTTCAAGGTCAAGTCTCTGAAGGCACTTTCGGGAGCGTCCACACAGTACTGGGTGCCCTGGTCGGCGGCGTGCCGGCCGGACACCATGTAGCTGCTGTCGCTGTCCAGGTTGTCGTCGGAGCTCCACCAGCCCATCATCTTGGACCGGTGCCGGGAGTCCACCTTGCGGTCTTTGCTCTTGCTGCGCTTGCCGTGGCGGGACTGGTGGTGGTGATGGTGGTGGTGGTGGTGGTGGTGGTAGCCGTCCCCGCGGCCGTCCATCTTGGCGCCGTTGTAGTCCCGCTTGGCCGGCGCCTCCAGGGAGTGGGACTTGGCGAAGAGCTTCTGGACGGAGTGGACGAGGTGGCGGATGCGGCTGGGGCTCTCGCTGCGGGGCTCGGCGCCGCCGGCCCGTGGGTACTGCAGCGTGTGGAAGCCGTCGTGCAGCGGCAGCTGCTTCTCAAACTGGTCCAGCAGCGTGGGGGGCAGGCGGTTGATCTTGCTGGCGGGGTGGGCGGTCGCCATGCATTCGTCGCAGGAGTCGTAGGGCTGCTGCGCGTGGTGCATCCTTGGGAAGGTGCTGCTGGCGCTGGTGGAGGGCGGCTCGCTCAGGGGCCCGCCCGGGCACTCGCTGGCCGCGCCAGGGCTCCGCACCGGGCAGTAGGGATGCTCCAAGGAACACGGCTCGCTGGGACTGAGGAGGTACGGCAGCCGGCCCTCAGGGCAGTGCTGGACGTAGTCGGCGGGATGCTCGCAGTCCTCTGGGATGCAGCGGCAGCGGTGGCCGGAGGAGGGCTGTGCCTGGCTACGCTCCCCATGGTAGCCCTTCATGGTGTCAGCACCCGCCCCGTAGCCTCGGCATCCTGCAGGGTTGTCCCTGCGGGCTCATCTGTGGGGACAGGGACAGGCACAGCGTCATGCTCCCCTCTGCACCCCACCGCCGGCAAAACATTGGGGCTGTCCCGCAGGAACCGACCGAGGGGGCTGGAAGCTCCCAGGGCAGGATCTGGCCCCGGCTGAGCCCGTGTGAAGCCAGGCTCGAATGCAAGAAACCTGGCTGTCCATGGGGCGATGGGGGCACGGTGCCGGGGCCAGGTACCCAGGGTCACCCCTGGCTCGGCTGCTTGGAGGGGGCAGCGCTAAGGGGGGAGCAGGAAGGAGAAGGCACTGCCTGCAGCGATGCAGGCAGCGCAGGGCCTGCAGACGGCAAGGGAGGACATGCTGCCATCATCAGAAACTTGTTTTCTTCTCCGACACCAAATATTATGAAGTGTTTCTCCATTAGGAAAACGGTTCTGGCTGAGTTTTTCAGCCGTTGCGATTCACAGAGCCGTTAATGAGCTGCTGCGGGGCGCGGGGGGGCCGTCCTCTGATGTCTCCATCCAGCCCATCCTCCCCGCACAGCCCCGGCTGTGGTGCCCGACTGCGGATGGAGACCCACGGCCAGCCGCCCCGCCAGCCCCCACGGCCCTGCCAGCCCCCACGGATGGAGAGCCAGGGAGCGGAGATGGCTGTGCTGCGTGTGGGGCATCCCCATGCAGAAGCAGGAGGACGGATGGACGGCGTCAAGCCAGGCTGAGCCCCACGCCGGCCACCAGCACGCCGGAGCTGAGGTGGAGGTTTGTCTTCCTTACAGTCCCTCAAAGGCTCTGCCTTTGGTATGACTGTAAATGAGGAAATTACTTATTCTCCAGTGTAGCTTGGCTAATTAACAGGCATCGTTAATGCTCTTGTTATCATATTTGGGCAGGGTGCTGTGGGCAGCCCGTCTCTGAGACCGGCTGCAGGCAAAGGTGACCGTGGGATGGTCCCCGCGGCACACGGGGTCCGTCAGACACGTGGGGATTGGAAACGAGGGACACCGGGAGGGCCACGGCCACGTGGGGAAGGAGGGGCTGCGTGTCCCGAGGAGCCCCAGGGGGAGAGGGGCTGGAGGCCCCCGAGGGGCGCGGGGGCGGGCAGCGATGCGCACATTGGCAGGGAGCAGCAGACGGGGCCGCGGCAGCGCCCGGGGAACGCGTCTGCCCTAATAAGCCTCCGCCGCCGCCTTCCTTCCCGGCTTCAAGGCTGGATGGCTCGGTCCTGCACCTCTCCCCCCCCGCCCTCACAATCTCGCTCCTGCTCTAACGAAGCTCCCTAATTACCGCATCTTAACCGAAGGATGCTGCAGCCTGTTACAAAAAGAAATGCATCTCCCCTCCTGGGAGAGCTGCTATGAGGAGCGGGCATAGCAGTGTGGGAGGGGGCTGCCTCCCCTGCCCCTGGCAATCGGCAGCAGGACGGACGGACAGACGGGCTCCCAGCCCAGGCTCTGCCTCCGCCGGCTGAGCTATCATCTCCTGCTTGGGGAGGGAAGCTCTCAGCTGATCCAAATATTGCTGCTGCAGCAGGAAGAAGGAGTCAAAATAGCTGAGCAGCCCGTCACCACGAGCCCAGCGGGCTTTTGTGCTCGGCAGGCGCAGGAATTAAACAAAGCTGGGCCCCGCCGCCGCGCCGGCACGGCAGCGCCGCAGCTCTCCCGCAGCCGCGGGCAGTGGTAGAGCAGCGGGATGGGGCAGAGGATGGGGACATGCCACCGTGAAGGATGCCATGTCCCGGCCAGTACCAGCTCACCAAAGCCACGCAGGCGCCTGTGCCCTGGCCAGGGACCAGCCGGTCCCCCTGCGGGCACCCTGGGGTCGGGGAAGGGGTCGGGAGCGATCCTGTGGGTCTCAGCACAGGCAGCGCAGCCCGGGGTCCCCGTCCCCATGTCCCAGCAGGGATGGCCACATGCCAAGGGCAGGAGAAGCCGCCGAGCCCACTCCTCTCCCCCGTCCAGGGTGGGCAGCGCAGGCAGGAGGCTGCCCCACGGGGCAGGGGGAGCCGGCTGGAGCTCAGCTCGTGGGCAGACGGCCGTGGCCGAGAGCCGGAGCTGGGTCCCGCTGAAGGCCGCTCGCGCTGCGCAGCCCTCGGGAAGGAGGGGATTTGCGCCACCGAACCGCAGGCTCAAAAAGAGGGGGAAAAACCCAGCCCGGCTGAATTCTGTGCCATTTAACACCAGGGTAATTACCACCAGTGGAACCTACCGCCCACACAATTATGTGCTAGGATAAACTGGAAGAGCATAATTACCCTTACAAATAACTCACTTCTTGCCTTTATGGCACCCAAAGCCTGGAGAAACTCCCACCGGCGATTCCCCCACCGCCACCTTCCCTCTGATGTCTGCTCCCACCACGTCGCTCCCCGCCGCGAGGGTCAGTGCAGGGAGGAGAGGGGCCCGTAGCCCCTGGCACTGCGGGCCATGCCGAAATTCAGCGCCCCCCCCTTAATTTCCCATAGGGGCACTTGGCAGAGGCGGTTCTGCTTCTCAGCAAACCACCCCGGCCCACGGCAAAGCTGGGGTCTCCAAGATTTCCAGGTCAAACCCCAAGAGCTGGGGTCAACGGCCCCGTGCCCAGGGGGTCCTGGCTCCCCACCCTTCCCACGCAGCCCCCACCACGGGCAGCATGTGCCGGGGTCCCAGCAAAGCCCATCAGTGGCACTTACCGCCCGGCGCTCAGGGGGATGCTGTCCTCATGGCCCCGGCCGTCAGCGGCTCCTCCGTGCTGGGTCTCCTGGGGAGAAGCAGGCTCTGGGGAAGCGACATGAGCAGGATGAAGCCCAGGAAGAGCAAGGGTGTTCCTCCCCAAAAACAGCCTGATCCCACTCCCCGTGTATTTTTTTAGCAGCTCAGCCGTCCCTCCTCCCCTGAGGCCACCCCGTAGGCAGCAACGGGGACGGCTCCGCGCGGCCGCGGACACGTGTTTTGCCCAGCTTAGCCCCAAAAGCATCCCCAGCCCCATCTTCTTATGCAATTCCCTGCCAGCAGGCGCCAGAGCCGGCCCAGTGGCCGCCTCGCCATCGACTTTGATTTGCTCCGGATCCGGCCATATGCTCCACAAAGCCTCCTCCCGCCACCCCGGCATTCCGGTGTGAGCAAAGGGATTTTTTCCAGCTGCCGGCCCGGCAGAGGCGCGAGCTCGGCCCGTTCTGCTTTGCAAATTAGCACGAGGTTTTGCCAGCGCGGGTCCTGCTGGGGATCTTTATGGCTGAGGATGAAAGCAGGAGAGAACAAACACGCAGCGTGAGCGCCCGGCGCCACGCGCAAGCTGGAGCCTGGAAAAAAAAAAATAAAGTGGTCTTCCCACTTAGGAGCTGAGCAAATTTGATCTACGGTCGTTGGAAGAAAATAAATATGGAATGCCGCCAGGTCGTTTCCACCATGCTTTTAATCTATTTACTTTTTCCCAACTCATTGTAAGCGAGGAGGATTGTAGAAAGCAAACATTTTATTTTATTACTAATTGCTCTGTTATTTTATTAGGCTGTATTAGTAAAATATACTCAGCCTGGGAAAAAAAAAGAGGGGGCTTAGTAAGAGATCGCCTAATTTAATAATTCTGCACCGAGTCATTATTTTCTTAAAAGTTGATTAGCGGAAAGCAGCTCACTGATGGTTCATTAGTTGTGTCAGGCAGGGAAGAGAGCATCATTAGGGAGAGGTTCGTCACCCCGGTAGGTAAGGGCTGGCAGGGGCAGGGGCGGGGCAGGGCAGGGGCAGGGGCAGGGGAGGGAGCAGGAGGCAAAGATCGCAGCAGACGTGCTCAGTGCAACCAGGAAATCAAATCTGTTAACGGACGAGAACCGCAGCAGGCGAGCGCTGCCCGGAGAGGGCTGCGAGGGCAGGAACCAACCGGCCGTCGCTGTAAGTAAGGGGTGAGGCAAGATTTTTATGAAGTCATGAAGGACAAACACCAGCTGAAGAATTGCAAATGTGAGCAGAGCGAGAAGTGGTTACTGAGGCCGCCGAGAGGGGCTGGCAGCATCCTGCTGCCTGGCACGGCCGGCTGGCACCCTGAGGAGCTGGGCTGGGGCGCCCTGGCACCCCGATGCTGGGGGGCATCTCCCCGGCTCAGCCCTGCCCTGGCACGTCCCTCCTTGCCGAGCACAGGCACTTCCCAGGCACCAAACCCCCGGTGCCCCAGGGCTCGAGGCCGGCGCTGCCGCCCCACTCCGTGCACGGGAGGCTGAGGACAGGCCGTTCGACGGGAGGGGCAGGTTATTAAGCACATGATTAATTTTGGCACCAGCCCCGGCTGCCTGACAGCTCCTTCTCCAGGGCTGGGGAGAGCGAGTGCGAGAGGTGCTGCCTCTGCTGATGCAGCGGTTGGTGGGATGAAAAATCCTGCAATGCAGCACTGCTTCTTAATGAGCCATTTGTCTTTGAGTCTTCTTGACTCATTACCATGCCAGGAGAGGAATGGGAGTTGCCCCAAGTCCCCATCTGAGCAATTACTCTTGGAGCAGAGCGAGGAAATACGGCCACGACGCGCCCCAGCTGCCAGGGATCCCGGCATGGCCGCCAGCACCGGGACTCCCCGCCGCAACGCAGGTGCCTCTGGCTGCCACGGCCGCGGGGGAGGCGGGACCCCCCGCCCCGCACAGCATGCGCAGCCCAGCACCGCCCACCTGGACACCCTGGTCCCTGGAGCCGATTCCCCCGGGGCAAGAGCCACGCTCCTGTGCCGGGGCGTGCGAGGGAGATGGAGCATCCCGGTGCTGCCGGGGCAAAGCCAGCGGAGAAGGGAGCCCGGCTCCATCCCTGCAGAGCCCAAACCTGGATCTTGGCAGAAGAGCCACTTCTTCAAAATCCCTGTACAAGTGGGGAGCGGCTGGGGCCAGCGGCCAGAGCCTGCAAAGAAGTTGGCGGAAAAGGAAAGAGGTGGCACAGGGAAGGGGCCGTGCCAGCATCACCGGGCGGGTGCAGGCAGAGGCAGGGCTGGCAGGGGTGAGCTACCCCAAGGCACAGGCACCTCCAGCCCCCTCGGCCCCGCAGCGATGCTCATCCTGCCCACGGGAGCTGGGACACAGCACGCAGGGAGCCAACTGCTGGAGGTGGGACCCCATGGCCTGAGCAGCAGGAGTGCAGCCGACTGTGTCAGGACACCATCCTGGAGGGACCCCCAGGCCACGCAGGGCACCAGGGACCCCACCCCATGCCAGCTGGTGCAGGGTTCATGGGTGCTGCACCGCACGGATGAGCACCCATCACAGGTTACGCCCACGGACAGCTTCCCTCCCACGGATGCATTCAACATCTGCCCGCGCTGCCTGGGGCTGGCAGCAGCCAGCACACTCCCCCGGTGCCCCTCCAGTGCTTGGTGGAAAGGGGGGACATGCAGGTGACCCCACGGAGCCCGGCGGGGCAGAGAGCCGACGTGAGACCAACACACCCGATGTTCACCTGCAGCAAAGGGAAGGGACGAGCAGGGGCATCCCCCCGCGCCGCGCTCACCCTGGGGGCTCTGCCCACATCCCCACCGGCGGTGCCAGATGAACCACGTTTCTCCCCCCACCCCCCTGGGCTGTGCCATTTCGCCCTCCCCACCCGCACGCAGCCTGCTCTGTGGCAAGATGGGCCGTGCTGCCTGGGCTTAAAAAGCCACTTATCTCCCCGGCCACACGGTGTAATGACTTAAGCCGGGGATCACTCCAAAGCTGCTTTGGCGAGCTCGGGGTGGCATGGTGTTAGCGTGGAGCGCGGCAGCAGCAATGATCTCTGGTCGGCCCCTGCCTGTCCCTGCCGAGCCCCTGGGCGGGCTGGCCCTTCCCGCCAGCCACTCAGCCGTGCCAGGGCTCTCACCTGCCACTGGCATTTCTCCGCGCCCTGCTTTCCCCGGCATGCAGCACCCTCCGCTCCGACCTCAAATAACACCCATCCCACCCAGTTCCCTTTGCAACACCATCCTGTCCCACAGCTTTTCCCACAGCAGGGCTGCAGGGGCCAGGGTTTCAAGCAAGCAGGACCTGGTAATGGCAAGGAAGCAGAGCCCTTGGTCCCTGCGCTGGCAGGGATGCTCCGGGCGCCCGTGCCCCATCCCCAGGCTGCATCCCGCCCCCAGGGCCCCTTGGGGCCGGGGCTGGGATGGGCATAGCGAGCCTGGGGCAGGGTGCAGCCCAGCTCACCAGCGGAGGACCCAAACTGCCGCTTTAATGGATGGGCTTAATTTGCAAAGCTGATGAAAACCTAAATATTTAAATACATAATTCTGCACAATGCTCTTAGCGTGGGCCCGGCGCGGGGGCAGAGGAAGGGGGGGTACACGGCTGGCGAGCCGGGGGCACAGCAGGGATGGGGAGCACTCTGGTGGGACCACGTCAGTCACCTGGGCCCTGGCATCCCCATCACACACAGCGTGGGGATGGTGCATGCCCTCGCCCTGCAGCAGGCAGCACAAGCAGGGCAGGTGCCATGGGGTGTTCTGCCGCAGGGTGCTCTGCTGTGAGCACCAGGGTCCCGCTCTTCCACCAGCCTTCGAAGCGTCCCACGGGGAGATGTGGGGAAAGGGGAGCGTGGTCCAAGCCGGGGAGCTGCGAAGGGCAGCGGGATGCGCCCCTGCGGTGATTACACCACCGATACTCCTGCTACAAGAGCTTAGAGATAAAAGAGATTTACAGGATTTACCAGCAATACAAATTGAATATTTAATTTTAGCTGCAGGGAGGAGGGGAGGCTCAGCCCCGGGGGCACATGGAGGTGTGTAAGTGGTGGGCCCAGGGGCCATCCTGCCTCCCGGGAAGGCATTTCCAGATCTCGGGAAAACCGATGCCAGGGCTGTCACCGGGGTCCGGTGGGACCAGGCAGACCCACACTGGTGGGACTGGGCACCTTCTGCCCAACCTGCCCCTAATCCCACCAGCCGCTCGCCGGCTGCCAACTGTGCAGCACAGCCTCTGCCACCACATGGGAGCTCCCACGGGATCGTCCCCGGATGAACCACGTGCGTGGCCCCAGTGCCAGGGATGCTGCGGGGGGGCTCAGGAGGGGCCCTGGCCCCTGCACGCTGCCCATGGGCCAGCCCAGAGCCAGCGCTTGGCTGCTGCCTGCTTTGCCGTGCTCCCCGCTGCCCTGACAAGGATGGCCCCAGCAAGGCTGTCCCTGGACGAGGCTGTTTGCCAGCCAGGGCACGGACTGGGCTAGGGAACAGGGCTAGGGGCAGTGGGAAGGGATGATGGAGCTGAGCCCCCTCGGGGACGGGGTGGAGAAACCCCAAAGGGGACCCAGCCACCCCCTGCAAGGCCAGAGCAGGGGCAGGGGGCAGGCAGCAAGAACCCCCACCAGCCATGGGGACGGGGCTGCCCACCGGCCCTGAGCCCCAGCACAGGGGTCCCCATGGTCCCACTGAGCCGGGCGCCCATCCTGCCTCACCACACCACGGCCGGGCATGCAGAGCCGGCGCGGATGCCGCCACGGGGCGGGCTGGGGGAGGACGGCGAAAGATGAATGAGGGAGTCGGGAGGCTAATGGCATTGTCTGGAAAGTAGGTCGTGTGCTGAGCAAAAAGGTATTTATATCAGAGCTTGTTCCCCCGCAGAAGCTCCCGAGCTGGGCGCAGGTAGCACCACGAGCCCGTGGCCGCGGCCCCGGCACCCCACGGCACCCCACGCCCCCACAGGACCCCCTGCCCAGCCCCACACCCAGCTCTGCCATCCTGAGCACCCGCACTCTGCCGGCCCCAGGGCTGCCCCGGCTGCACTGCTTGTGGGGTGGCAATGCCAGAGGTGAAGTTATCCCGATGGAGTGGGAGCCGCGGCAGCTCTTCACCTTTTGCTGACCTGGCTGCAGGCACCAGGCAACAAACGGCACCGGGTTATTTTTATTTTAATGTAACCTTTTCCAAGGTGTAATATCCTCAGGGACGCTCCCCAGATGGGCACAGTCAGCCTGCGCCAGGACGGTCACGGTAGGTCCTGCTCAGCCCAACCCTGTGCCGGCTGCGGCACTGCGGCCCCTCTCCCCGTGCCCAGCCCTGGCGCCAGCCCCTGACACGCTCCTCGCAGCCTGTATCACCCCTGTCCTGAGCATCAGCCAGGCCTCAGCCTTGGTGCAAACCTCAGCCACCTCCTTTCCTGCTGGGGGGAGACCCGTGCTCCAGGTCCCCTCCCTCACACCTCCGACCTTCCCAGAAAAGCGAAGAAATAATCCCAGCGAGCCCAGATGGAGCTGGGGTCTGCCAAGAGGTTTTGCCCCCGCCGGCCATGCTGCCCCAATGGCTGCGGACACGACCCAGCCAGCAGCCGCACAGCCGACCAGCCCCGCTCTCCTGTCCCCATCCCCGTCCCACGCCCGGGCAGCCTTGGCTCCAGCACGGGAGCAGGTTCATTTCCCGTAATAGCTGTGTCGGCTGAATTTACAGCCTTGCTCTGAGTTATTAATAATAATGGCCTCACTCTTAAGTAGGGCTTTTCATCTGCCTCAGAGCCCTTTCCAGAGGACGTCTGCAGCATTATCACCATTTTATTCTTGTTTCAGTGGGCAGGAGAGTGAGACGGAGAAGGGACGGCCGTGCCTGCTGCCGGGCAGCCGAGCCGGGGTGTGCAGTGCACGGCCCCGCAGGGAGCCCGCCCATGAAAATCCCCCGGGGAGGCTGGAACGCCCTGGCCCGGTGGGAGGCAGCCACCGCGCTCAGGCTCGTGCCAGCTGTGCTGCGGTGATTTACACCGGTGACGAGCCCGGGCCCCTCTGCACAGATAAATCCACTTTGGGCAGCAATAAACCAGTGTCACCGCATCGGTAATCCGCAGCGCTCCCACCGTGGTGAAAAATTGAGGGGCAAGGTGCTACCACTGCCGCTCATGCGCTTGTGCCAATAAATCCCGGTCCTGCGTCAGCAGCGTTGCGGGGAGGTCTCTAGGGTGGAAATCCCTGGTGGAGCCGCGGCCAGAGGGGTGGGTGCCACCGAGCACCCACGGGAGATGCCATCAAGGGAGAGCCAGGCACAGGGCACCGGCCTGGGGATGGCCCCGGCACATGGGACCTGCAGCGGCCACGTGGGACCAGGGACATCCCCGAACCGCCCCCAGCGTCCCCCCGCAATGCCTACCCGCCCCGGGCAGCACCGACGTCTCCCTGCCGCGCGCCGCAGCGGGGCTCTATCGGCAGATTTATTTGCCTGTAAAAGCGCTTTGATCTGAAGTTATTTTTTGTTTACTAGCAACAAGGTATTGTAAATACATCTTTGCCGATAATTATAGAGTCTGGGCGCACACCTTAATCTCCATAAAATATCAGATGCTACAATTTGCCTGATTTAATGAGATTGGAGGCTGATAAGCCGCTGAGGTAAGCTGTAAACTTGGGGGGGGGAGGAGGGAAATGATTGCAAATGTGCTAAAACGCCTTCATCGTCCTCCTCCTCCTGCCGCTGCCACGTGCCCAGCCCGGGAGCGTGTGCCCAGCCCCGCAGCCCCCTGCCCAGTTCCCGGGGTGGGCCCGGGCTGCGCCGCAGTGGCTTCACGCAGGGATGGGCATTTAGGGCAAACGGAGCTTTTTATACCATTTACCTCATTAAAACTCCAAGAGCTGAGAGCAGCACCGAGGCCTCACTGAGCTGCCCATGGGGCTGTGGCCGGTGGCTCTGCCTCGGCACGCTCTGCACCCCATGGGCCCCGTGCCGCGCCGTGCCGGGGAGGGCAGGCAGCATGGCACCGCGGCCCCAGTGCCAGGCTGGGGCGCAGGCAGGTACATGCGCACGCTCCCGTGCTGGCAGCATGCACAGCCGTGTGCCGGCGGAGGTGCGAGGACAGGGTCCCAAAGGGGTGTGGGGCACAGCTCCGCTGCCCGGGGAGGCGTGCACGCTGGCACCCCGCGCTGCGCAGGGATGCACGCGTGCGCATGTGTGTCCATGCGTGTGCATGCATCTGCAGCCCTGCCTGGCACCGCCGGCCGTGCCAAGGACAAGCTGGGGCTGGGGGGGCCGTGCCGGAGGGGGCAGGGAGGGGGGCTGGCCCGCGGGGAGCTGCACACCCAATGCCAGCCGCCTGCGTGTGCGTGGCTGTGCCCTCGCCATGTCCCTCTGCAGACGCAGGGGTCTGTGCGGTCCCAGGTGTGCGGGGCAGGGGTCCCCCTTCCGCAGTGATGGGGGGGCCCTGCCTGGAAAGCGTGAGGCTCCTCCCGGTAACGAGCACCACCGTTTCCACAGCAACCTTAAAGGCCTACAGCTGCCGCCTCACTAACGAACCTGCGCTGGTAGCGTTCCCGGGGGACGCCAAGCCCTGTCCCCCTGCCCATCACACCGGCCTTGGACCCCGCACCCGCCAGCCCCCAACCCGTCTCCCCCAGCTGGCGCCTGGGCTCACCGTAGCCCCCCCACCCTGCACTGAGACCCCCAAAAGATGCAGATGCCTTGCACCAAGGGGGACCCCCACCCCCGAACCACCCTTGCTCCCACCCGGACGGGCACGAGGAGCCAGCAGTGACCTACAAACGTCAGGCTGATGGATTAATTAATTTCCCTCTTCCTCAGGCCGTTATCAGATGGAATAAGACGTCACCTGAGACTGTTAATTGGGCTAATTATTCCAGTTTCAGATTTTAAATAATTAGTTACTGTTGTCTCCAGCCTTACTTCCACAATTTTCTAAAAAGGTCAGGTGGTTCCCGGCTCCCAAAACCCGCAAGACAGAGCTGAGGGGCTGCGGCAGGGGCCCAAGCACACTGAGCCCCCCACGCCGGCTGGGGCACTGGGAACAGCGCGGTCCCCGCCAGCGCCATGGTGGGACCCTGCCTCGAGCTCGCACTGGAGCTGGCAGGAGAGGGACGTCCTCTGCCTCCATGGCAATGGAAGGAAACCAGGAGGGAGAAGGGGAGATGGAAGTGAAGGGTGAAGGACGGGGGGCCGGGAGGAGCCCTCCCTAGCCCCCTCCTCCCTCCCTACACCAAAACGGTGATGCCTGCTTTGGGCCAAGCTCCTCCTGCCAGACCAAGCCACAGTAAACCCCCCCAGCAGCGCCCAGGTCCCCCCAGGTACCTAATTCCTCCTTGTTCCAGGTTAGACTCCCCAAGGGGAAAATCTCAGCCCAGCATTTTCAACGAATGTGATTTCCCTGCGGGGTTTCCCAGCTGTTCAGCACGGGGACACGCACTGTTCACACAGGACAACGGGCAGGAGCGCAGGCACACGGGAAGCACCCGCCCTGCAAAGGGTCATGGCGGCCAAAGCGATACCTGGTGTCCACGGGCTCCCCGCAGGGACCACCCGCCACCCCATCCGGGGCATCGGCAGAGAGGTGGGTGCCTGTCCGGGTGGCACACGCAGGGCAGAGGGACGAGCAGAGCCAGCTCAGCCCCCAGCCTCATCCTCTCAAGGAATGCCACGCTTTCTCACAGCCTCATCCCCCGCTATTAATAGCCTTCACTAGCCTCCTCAGGAGCCATTTGCATATTTGATTGCAACTCTGAGGCGGGGCAGGGCCCTTCAATCAGCTGCTCCCGCAGCCTCATTTGCATGGTTTGACATTTTGTTCTGGGAGCACTGACACCGGCACTGAGGTGGGGGACACGGCTCTGGGGGGCAGAGGTGGGCACGGTGTCCCCAGCCAGCAGTGCCACCCCGGGCACGCCGCATCGGCCACTTGGGCGCACCGAGCAGAGCTGGCAGCACCCCTCGGGCCTGCCCCAAACCCGGCAGGGCGTGATGGAGCCTTGGTGGCCCGTGTCCCCAGGTGCCCTGCCCTGCTCTCCAGCCCGACTCGCGGCGCCCGGTCCCCGTCCGACCTGCGCAGCGGGGCAGTCGGCAGCGCCCGGCGGCGGGCAGGCCGGGCGTGGGGCGGCGGGCACG
>VYZW01060073.1:7184-25629 GCA_013401315.1 Balaeniceps rex
ATGGCTTTAAAGATCAGCTCACCATGTATTAATTACGCTTACATAATTTGCATGACTACATGTATGCATTAGAGACAAGCGGGTCTGCTCACCACCCACCTGCCCAACTGCAATGGAAATGACACCTGTAAGCCTGTATTGAGGCGGTCCACTGAAGAAGGGTGGGGCTGATGGAGCGGGATGGAGAACTGTGTGCTCAAACACAGAATAGTGCTCATGGGAGAGAACAGGAAAAAAACGGTACACAGAAGAATACACTCGTCTAGTAGCATTTTGGACCAACGTTTAGGCATTCCAAAGGCAAGCCTTAAATTTAGCGTGTGGTCAGCACACTTAGTATTTTTACAGGAAGCCCCCTCATTTTGTTACATTTGTATTCTCCCACTAGAAAAGATGCTTAGTTTCATTTTCAGGTTTAACTACATGTATTTCCTCCCCCTAAAACACCACCGTGGAAAAACTTCTAAAGCCATACATTACAAGGCTTCTATAAACTAATCTTCTGTATCATTAAACCTCAAGATGACAAAAAGTAAGGGAGCAGGGAAGCTTACCTTGCAAATGGTATGAAGGAAATGCTGTACCTAAGAAGAAAGATTTTTAAAGTTACTCTTCATGTCAGATTTTATTAGAGTCACAAACAAGAAGAACCTCTCTGATGCTCTAAACAGGTAACTGCAAGATATACAACCAAAATGAAGCTTTGAGTTTGTGAGCAACAGGAATAAGTATCCTTGCAAGTCATCTTAGCCCCAACAGGTTACGAAACACTATGGCAAAATCAGGGGGCATATTGGAGAAGCATTTTAAACACAATTCTCCTGCACCCAATATTCTTCATGCTCCAACGCCTACAGGCAGGTAAGATTTGTCTTGAGGGCTGGCTAGATGTTCATATCAGTTTCTGTACTACTTCTGTGACATTACACAGAGCATATGTTAACCTAAAGAACACTGACACTTAATTTGATTGGCATATCTGGGTCTTCTAACAAGACAAATTCAGGAGTGTAAGAGAGGAATGCCAGACAGTAAGCAACAAATTGATTTCAAAGGGAAAGAAAAAAAGCAGTTTTGCTTCAAGCTCTCAGAAATTAAACACATTCAAAGGAACTTCCCGCAGAAATGGGGCCCTGAGCTCCATCTCCAAAGCCTCTGAAGTGGTGTGAGAGACCAAGAAGCAAGAACAAGTCAGCTCCTCGTTGACACGTTGTCTTGCATCTAGGAGAATGGTGAGGTAAAAACTCTCCTTCCTTCAAACTCATGCAAGGTCAAAATCCACTTACAATCCAGCTACTGATTTTAGGTGCAATAGAAAATGGAGTGTGTGGGGAGGAAATCACTTACCATGCCAAGGCAAAAAACTGTAAGATGCAGAAAAGGAGCGCGAGCCCTTCCTTACGCCACTGGAGGAAGAGAGAAGGGGCCGGGGGGAACATAGCAGGCAATGAGACAACAATGTAAACATCTTATTTTTAAAATATACTGCAGTTATATATACATATAGGACTCGAGTACTCACCCAGAAAGCAGAACACAGTGTTAGTACCAGACACAACTAGAAGAAAACAAACGATTTCTATTAAACATAGAAACAACTCTGGTTTTTACAGATATTGTAACACCATAATGGGTTCCTTCACAGAGACAGAAACGGATTACATAATTTCATAGTTTTAGCCAACACTGCAAAAGAGTTCCCCTTATTTAAAAGGCTTTCGCTATTGCATTTCTGAAGTGAATTAAAGCAATGAGAAAATATCAGCCTGATATCTCCAGAAAATAATTTTATGGCTGCAAAGGAACAAGAAGAAGAGGTTCCTACAGCTCTTTTGCAACATCAGCAGGTTCCTACTTCATCCCACACACTTCTTGGTGTCATAGGTATACACCACACTTCATCGTTTTGCAAAGTAAGAGTTTTCAGTTACAGCTCTAGTCTTTCTGCTTCTGTACATGCCACATTTCCTGTTGATTCTCAAGGTTCCCATGGGGTTGAAGTTCTTACCAATTAAAACTACAACACACTTTCAAGAACTTTCAGCTATTGCCTAGTAGCTCTCCTGTTTAATATAAAGGCCAGCACAGCCATTCAAACCGGCACTTTTTCTTTTTTCAGAGTCGCACTGTGTCTTTACTACAGTTAAAATCTTGGGGGGTGGTAGGCCATTTTGGATTATTTTCTGTTTTAACCCTCAGTTTTAGCAGGGGCCTCCTTTTAGTTCAAGTTTTCATTTTCAATTTAAGGCATGACAGCTCATTTAGCTATGACAAATGCTGACACTTGATCCTCCTTCATCAACATCTAACGGCCTTTTGATACACATGTACCATTGTGCTACTAAAGATTATGATGTGCATTTTTCTGCTTGAGGAAAAAAACCAAGATATTTAGTACTGCATATTCAAGACAGTAACACATGCATTGCCAAAGAAATCATATACTTCACCTCAACCATGATTATTGACATTAAATGCAGTTTTTCCATTGGTTTTAAGGTGGTGATTTGTATATTGGTCTAAATACTACTTCATACATCTAACAAGTTGGCTTTATTCCAGTGCACAACATTCCAGGCATTCTCCTGACTCCAGGCACCCTAAATGCATACAAAACAAACACACCACGCAGTAGGCTTCTTGCCTGCTGCTGATCTGCAAGCACACACAGTGAATTTCTCAAGCTCTATCAGTTGCCTGCAGCCTCTCTGGATGTTAAGAGAAAATAGGAAGCACTGATGCCAAGCAACACTCTGAAGACATTCACACTGAAAATGGGAGGACAGTTTCATGCAAGTTAAACCACCTTCCAGATTTTAGACTCTCCAAGAGAAAATGGGAAAGTTGAAGAGACAAAAAAGCACATGCACTTTAAACAAGAAAGAGTCTGAAACTTCACAGCAATTTTCACCCCCTCCCCCCAGTAGAAGGTTGGCCACAATTCCCATCTTCTGAAGATAAAAATAATTCCAAGGGCTGACTTCAGTTGAATGTTGAATTTGCAATTTCATTGTGTCATACGAGTTTCAAAACCTGAAGCTATCAGCCAACTGGGATGATTTCTGTATTTTTAATGCAAGATGACCAAGGCATAGAGATTCCCCAGTTGCTTTGTCAGGAAATGATGTTTTTATCAAGGTAGAAACACCTACACAGCTCTTTAAAGCAAATCAGATAGAATACAAAAAGACAAAATTATGCGAAATAGAATGTCTAACAACTTCCATGGTACAACTTTTTAAAAACTAGTTTCCCATCTTTCATCTTTTAAGCAACATGAAAATATGATGTTGTGACCTCAAGCACCCTAAAAAAGCATGTGCATGGTTCACACACACCAATCACAGATTCTGAATGCTCATTTAGCATAACAACCTGGCTTCAGCTCAGTCTTTCATAATAGGAAGGTGGCTTTCTGGTGCTACACATACCTTTCCACTATAGCAGATGTGCAGGATGTTCAATGTGTTAAGGAAAAAAAAAACCAAACCAAAAAACCACCCACAAGCACATCTTGAGATGTAGTTTGATCAATGTATATGAAAGGACTGTACAATGGAAATTGTTTACAGGTTAGCATGAGTTAAACCCGATTCCTTTGATACTTACTAGCATAACAACAGTAGCAATTAAACGTGTAGGCTCAAACATCCTTTTCAATTGTTTCATTGGTCCCATAAGAAAAAGAGTGCTGTAAAAAACAAAACAAGACCCTCATTAGGGGGGGTTATTTTGTTAAATTGTCTGCTGGGGTATGGGGGGGCATCAGTACACTATGTTGTTATGGCAATCAGTGCTGCATAACAAAAGAAACAGGATATACAATGAGACAAAATCCATTTCTGCTTTTCTTTGTGCAAGCTATTTATTCTGTAATTTTATTCCCACTTGTTCAGTTACAATTAACATAAGCAGAGCAGAACTATCACGCTAGAAGCGGAGGTCAAGGTCAGCTTCAATTAGATTATTCTTGACAGATGCTTTTTTAACCTGCTCTTCAAAAACACCAGCCACAGCAGCTCTGCATGGATTGCCAGGTAATCCAGCTCAATTCCTCTACATAAAGGACTGTTTTCAGGCCTGGATCCATTCTCTGATCCCTTACCAGATCTGCAGCCCTCATTTAGAGCCCTGGTGATTGATACTGTTTGAATTATACAAGGTGAAAGTTTTATCTAAGGTGGTATTTCTGCCTCATACTATATTATTTCCAATTGCATTCCTTGTGCTTTCTAACATCTTGTTAAGTTTCCTCAATCACAGAAGGTTGTGTCTGTCACAAAGTCAGTGGGGCTATGCTTCAGGAACCTCAATGGCCATGAAGGCTTATCAAACAGGCCTACCCTGACAGACAGACTGCCCCAAATACATTCACCAAAACACACAGAACATTACAAAATGCAAAATGGCAAAGAATTATTTTTATCTTGAGGGTGGAAAAACCCAACAAAATCAAAAAACCTCAATGCTCAAAGCGTGAGTTTTTTCTTTACTGATGAGTAACTTTTACCTTGAATGCATTGCTAATAACAATAAACAAAATAAAAAAATTGTTTACCATTTCAAGGCATTACTGGGGAAATGCTGTTCTTTAAAATTCAGCAACAAGAGAATGATCTACATAAGCAAATCTTCTCACACAAATGCAACAGTTTCTACCACTTATGCACCTCCCCCTATCATTCTGCTTTAGTTTCTCATCTTTATTAGGGAACTATATATATAAAGATTGTTACCTCCCAATAGATGCAATATTCCCCATTGTATAAAACACTGCAAAGAGCGTCAGCCCTTTCTTTGGTACCCATAGCAGACAACTACCCTAAAAAGGAACATTTAGAGAGAGAGAGAAGAAAAAAATTAATATTGTTTTTAAATTGCAAAAGAAATATATCCAAGAAATGTCACAACACAAAAGAAGTCTTAGAAAAACTTAAACCCAAACTGCAGAATCACACGCGCACACACAAAAGTAAATTACATTTATTGCCATTCTTTTTAAGAGTTAGTGCATTGCATCTAACTGGAACAGAGTCAGATGTCCTCCCAGAAACTCAGAAAAAAATCAAGCAACCGCGTACAGCAAGGCTGTAATTATTGGGGCTCCTGAAACTCAAATATGAGGGAGATGTGGCAAAAAGTCCTTACCAAGAGTGAGCACAGGCATCCTATTGCAAAACAAGCAATGAAGCCTTTCACTCTGGTGCCCCAACCTAATGAAGTTGCATCAATAACCTAGAAACGAGGAGAAAAACGAGAGTGCAAGTTATTACACACACGTCAAGCGCGTAGATTTCCTCCAAGATGCTAAGCTGCGCCCTAGCACAAAAGGAGCCTCAGTTTTTAAGCACCCTCTTCGATCGCCCGTGGGAAGCGCGGGTGCTGCCGAGCGACAGCCCCGTTAGGGAGCAGCGACGGAGCTGCTGCCGGAGGGGGCGCTGCCCCCCGCCGGCCTGTGCCGACGCCGCACCGCCCACCCCCGCCGCGCCCGACGGCGCTGCCGGGACCCAGAACTTTTTCACTGTCGCTGTTCCGCCAACTCCCCAAGCAAACAGGCGGGGGCTGCTTGTTTGAGTGGGTTTTTTTTCCCCTGCCCACACCAAGCAAGTGCACGGGCACGTTCCCGTTCCCCGGCTTTATTTTCGGGCTCGCTGCGACCACCCCTCCCGTGCCCGGCCGGGAGACCGAGTCACCATCTCTCACGAAAAACGGAAGCCAGGGCCCCTTTCCCAGGCAGCGGCTGCTGGCGGGGCAAAGCACGAGGGACTGGATTTTAAGTGCAAGTGAAAGGTCCGGAGACCGGCTACCAGACGAACCGCCGCCCCGGTAGCCCCCGCCCGGCTCCGACTCCGGGGAGCCGGAGGCCCAACGACGGGCTGAGGCGGCGCAGGCCAGTCCCGCCGAGGGGCTGCGGAGGCGCCTGAGGGGCGGCGCTGAGGGGCGGCCAAGGGTCCCCCCGTCCCCCGCCGCTGCGCTCCCGCCAGCCGCTGCTCGCCAACCGCCGCCCGGGCCCCGGCACGGAGCCCCCCCCCCGCAAGGGAGGCAGGTACAGGGGCAACGGAGCGTTACCTCGTCCAGGCCACTCGACTCCTCCGTGTCGCGGCCGCTCAGCACCCGCTTCAGCTTGTCCATACCACCCGCCTCGGCGCGCGCCCGAGCGGCTCTACCCCACGCACGGCCGGACTGCGCTTCCCCTCCTCAGGGACTACCAGCTCCGGCATGCACCGCGCCGCCGCGGGATACCTGCGCTCGGCAGGTAGATGAAGGCCGGCGGCGACGGCGCGGAGGCTGCCGGGGGATGTAGTCCGTCGGGCGGGGGAGACGGGACCGAACCCTGCGGTGAGGGGGAGAAACCAGCCGCCTCCAGGACTTTACGAGCGGTGAAGCCCCGGTGAGTTCCCCCCAGGGCAGCGGGGCCCGGCGGCGGGCGGGGTTGGAGGCGCCGGGAGCAGCGCCGTGCCGGCGAGCCCTACGCTCAGAGCCACAGCCCACCGGGGCATCTCCGTCTCCTTGAGGCGGCGCCCCGCCGTCACGGGCGGTCGGGTGAGAGACGCTGAGGGGAAGAAAGGTCCTGGAAATGGTGTAGCGGGTCCTGTGCTCCCCCCCGGACACTCCATCCGTCCTGCGACAGCTCTCCCGGAGCAGGGGCGCGAACTTCAGTGCTGCAAACCTTCCAAATCCGTGAGATTAAGAAAGATCAGCCCAGTGCTGAACCCCAGGTTCCTAGGCAGAGAGATTATCTTCATAGGAGGTTATAGGTTTGGTTTGGGTTTGTTAAGAGACAGCAAACACTCCCATTTTCCCTAAGAGTCAGGCACTTTCTACTATTCCAAGTGTACAATAGCCAACATCTAAACTGTCCTAGTATTTTCCAGACTTCAGAAAATAGAGTCTACACCCTCTGCCAGTTTTACTTCTCCAGTTGTATTCTATCTCCTCCCACCACTTCTGAATCTGTTACGTGGTAATAGTGAAGCTTACAGAAATAGTAAAACAGATTTCATTTTGCTCCCACTACTGTGGTTCTTCCCCCGTTCTGAAAAAGTCTCACCTTATTTTCATAACTAGCCACAGCAGTCTGATGACAGGCAAAGGCACGTGGATGCAACATCTTACTAGCATGCAAAACTCAACATCACGAGCAGTTATTTCAGTTTATTTTGCTCAGATAAAAACAGAACTATAAAATGTTTGGTACATTTTATTTAGCGACATACAAGAAAGAATATAAACTGCCACATGTTAAACTTGCCACAAAACAGCTGGAGAATCACCCCACTCCCTCCCCCCTATGTATCCAAAGTGGTACTTTTCTGTGGAAAATCTGTACCGGAGAGCTTGCGGTACTCCAGAGTATACTGCTGCTTCTTGATAATCTGTGTGGTATAAGAGACTCACAAAGTGCTCCAAGTTTTACTCTGTAATAACTGTAACTTCCTAAACATGTTCTTGTGATTTCCCCAACATGTGTGTTCCACTTAAATGCACAGCACCCAAAATAGATGGATATCACATAGCTATATAGTCAGGATTCAAGTCCCTTCAAGACAACTGTATCAACAGGTCACAAATTAGGATGTATGATGGACAAGATAAAATACACAGTATAAGCTAAACTTGCAGAGCACCCTTTTCAATGCTAGGTGTCGATTCTGTGGGTTCCCCCCCACTACACTTCAGCCCAATGGAGCTTAATGTTACCACAACTGACCAAACCCACATCACAATTTTAATTAACGAATGCAGATATAGCTTCCTTCATGCTAGCACTACATCAGCTCTCCTCTCAGTCAATACCAGCTTTAAAGTGTGTTTTTATAAGCCTTTAAGGCATGTAAAATAATATACGCTTAGAGTAAAAGAAGTGCCATGATTTACTTGTACAGCAAAATCTCTCTTCACCCCCATTTGTTGTCCCCTTCTTTTTCACTCTCTTCCCATATCCCTCTATCACTGGAGTGGACCCATATAATCTTCTATTACCTAATGAATTTTGATCACTTCCATGCTGCATTCATTTGCAGCCCCTTCTTCATCTTGACGCTACAATCTTTAGGAAACAAGTGCAGGAAGATGAAAAAAGCCAACAGAATTTAGGACTCTAATGGGGAATATACAAGACCTCACCTCTATTTCAAAGTGGCCATAAATTCATTCACCCAGATCATGTCCGGCTGATAATGATTTCTTTCAGAGACTATTTAATTTCAGTTCTCTTCACTGATTTCATCCTATGGATCATAAGATTTTTTGCAGTAATCCTTTCCAAAGGATTCCAAAGATAAGGCTGAAGGTGTAATTCAGGAAAAAAAAATTCTAATCAATAACTTTTTACAAAATAATCCTCACAGACCCTCAGTGAGGTAGGCATGTATTATCTCTCATTTTTACATAAGGGAACCGAGGTACAGAGAAATGACTTCCCCGTGACTGGAGTAAATCAGGAAAAACTGCAGTTAGTTCTTGCCTTTTGACCTTATGATCAATTCATTAGACCAGGCTGCCTCAAATAAAAGTGAAACAAAGTGTGTTGTTTGTTTTTATTAAGAAAACAGTCACTTAGATGGCAGTAGACTTTTTTCTAAAAACCTCAGGGTCTTCTCTAAGTGAAAATCGTTTCTCAAAAGACCTGGTTAAATACCAGGTTTTGAGGTGGGTTGTTTCTATTAAGCCACGCAGTGTAGAATATAAAGATTTTTAAACAAAAACTCCAAGACATCAGAATGTGTACACATTCTTATCTGCCATCACCTTAAAACACAAGTCCTGCTTTTCGCTAGTCATTTGCTTCTTGCACTTCATTGAGTGTGAGCAGTAAACCTAGACAAGTCTGCTTAGCTCCCCCATTCTCAGGCCAAACCATTAACATAATTTAGGATTTCCAAAAGCAATACAAATATTTAAAGTTTAATCTACAAAGTGTTGAGTTAAAACCATGACTATACATGTGATCACACTTCTATTAATATCAGAACTTAAAGAATTTTAAAAATAAACCAAAATGACGTATCTGGAATACCTGTTAGCATCCTTTTAAGGCTATACAGGATCTTGTTTCTCAAACTGCAAATACCAGCATGCTTTAGAGACTAAACACCCCTCTCTTCCCCAGCCTTAAACCACTCTGCAATTTAGCAATTTGACTGTCAGGGCAGTATAACCATCATACTTGGGCACCATCCGATACGTCCAACAGAAGGTCAATACAGTACAATGTGGTTCCAATATCGTATATGACTGTAGCAGCATACAGACCTCAAGTAATAGTCTCCAGAACTGCCTTGATAAATCTGACTGACATCAGATTAAACTAGTATTTGTGAAGAGACTTACCAGTGTGTGTCTCTGTTAACCTCCAGCTTTTCTCCTGCTCTGGAGTTAATGCCTCACAAATAAGGTAATTTTACCTTTATATAGTGTCAAACAAATGCATTTTTTTTGCTCCTTAAACCGATCCTCAGATGAAATGAATATTCTTAGAGTCTGGATCAGAGACTCCAAAAAGTAACTTAGTTGGTTATCAGCTCACAGTAGGGGAAGCCAAGCAAAATGTGTAGTTTAGGACTGACAGCTCAAAATAAACGCAGAGGAAAAATTTTTTTTTTTTTTTGACTGTGGATGATTTCTCAATAAAAATAAAATCATGCCAATTTTACAACTCCAGTGCTCTCTTAGGATCTGAAGCAGCAATAACAAAATCTTCATAGAAGTGTTTGTGGTGGAGGGCCCAGACAATACTCCTGCCTAAACGGTGAACTAAACGGAACACAGACTCTTAATCATGACAGTCTTTCTCCAATGCTGTTGAAAACTGTAACTCACCACCAGTCTATCATTAACTCCAGATACAGGTTAAAAAAAAAAAAAAACCAAACAAAAAACGCCATTAGCAAAACCTGCTTGAAATGTTTTCTCTCAGGGCTACAGAAAAATTAGCCAAATTCTTTATTCCACTAGTAGTGAAACCGCCCCCCATGGCAATGGTTACATGATCACATTATCTCCAGTCTACTTCAAGTCCATATAAAGTCACATTTATTTAGACTTAACACACATGGTTTCCAGTGATGCTTCTGGTTTAGGCTCCAGCTTCTCTGGGAATTCTAGTTTTTCACAGATTGTCTCCTTTACGGGTAGATACTGAGAGATCTCATTAGGTTCCGTGAACAGGGAAGGTGGAACGTGCTAAGAAGCAAAAATTTTACATGAAACAAGTGAATGAAGGGGGGAAGGTATTCCAAACACAAAGTTTTACAGACAATTAATCTATAATTTACCTGATTTAAACACCTGAAGTCAGGTATGATTATTAAAATTTACTTTATAACTTCAAATGTACATACAGTCTTTTACTCCTTGTGTGGATCAATAGACTAAGGAAAGGTATTTAATGTTTTTAAGCAGCAGATTCAGAAGAGTGCAAGAAAGTCAGAGAAGTTCATGAACAGCAACAATGTTTTAAAAAAATATATTTATCATTTGAATGTAACAGACAGCCTTTTTGAGGCTCTAGTTCTAGATGAGACTAGGATGGCCACAAGGGATCCCATGCTTAGCGGCTTGTAGCCATTGCAATATATTCACTGGAGTTGCTCAGATTTAGCTATTGATAATTGATAGACCTCAACATGTATCTTAGTTTTATGAAGTCCACCACATACATTTATATGAAATAAGAAAACTCATTGGATTTTAATTTCATATTTGAAGAAATTAGGTGGTTTCATTAAGTTAATCAATATCTTTCTTTGGAGATTCCTGTAGGCAACTTAACTTCACCACATACAAGACATTTGATGACAAAAAAAAAAAAATCTATACTGAGAAAACCACCTTCAAACTTTCTAACAACATTCTTTGAGAAGTGTATCCAGAGCTGTTCAAATGCAACCTGTATTTTGGCTACCCCTAACATGCAAGGACTCATACTGCTGTTTCAATTATTTCAGACCTAAGTGAAGCAGGAATCTTTTTTGCTTTACCTATGAAAGCTGATCTAGGGAACTGAAAAGCCATATGCATTTCCTCTCTATAACAACAGGCAGTAAAAATTATTTAACAGTGTAGATGATAATTTTTATACATGAGGTGAAGGAAAACCTAGATCACTGATTTATATTTCAAAACCCATGAAACTATCAAAAAGCTCATGTCTGGATTTAGTCCTGTTGATAGAGATCACATATTGTTAAGAAATGATACAGTGCCCCTTTCCTCAAAAAGCAAAGCATTTTGCAAAAATATTCCCTCAGAAGGTTAGTAACACATTAATCACTTTTTACAGGTGAAGGAAAAACAAGGGAGATGGAAAGTAACACGAATACCCAAAATCAGGTGTTGGGTCAAGAATAAAAATCAACAGCTGCAACTCCAAATGTGCCCCAAATTATTCTGAGCCATTACTAGAGTTTTAAGGTGGGCTATTAAACTTATTTGAGAAAAACTGAATAAGTCTATTACCAAACAGATCTTAAACTCTAATACTACTTGCAAGCATAAAACCAGCCATGAAATTTAGCATAATGGGACACGGACTACCCGATTTTGTGGCTGAACAGTTCTATGAAAAAATAAAATAATCAAAAAATCTTGTTAACTCAAAAGTAGAAAAAGTTGCCCAATCCCATATCTTGTCGTGTTATCTGAGCATTTACAAATGCAAATCTGCCCTGAAATCACCAAAATAAATGTTGCATAAGCAGAAAGGTTTTTCCTCTGTATCAATTTCAAACCTAACAGAACGACTTACAGATGCAGTATTTTCTATGCTGACCATAAAACAATTTTAAAAAGCAGACAGGAAAAAAAAAAATTAAAAAATGCAATACCTTTAAACTTGATATTTTGCTTTCTCTGGATGTATATTCTCGCAACATGTAGGCCTTGTCAGCCTAGTGGGAAAAAAATGGCAAAAATTAATTACAAATTATCATCTAGTGTCAGTGCAAAATGAGCATTTTAAATACACTGAATTTAGTAAGCATTAGAATTTGGTTGACCACAGATTTTCACCTGGGAGCAGAAATGTATGTTCAAGTTCAGAAACACAGAGAAAGATGTTTAGCAATGTTCTCTTTCCCAAAAATCACCTTTCTGTGTGCATGCATGAAAAAAAAATTCTGTGACTGAATATGCTTGTTAATCTTTACTCAGCTAGAACTCCTACATCAGTACAAATACAGCTAGACAGAATAAGCAAACCACAACTGTTATGTTCTGTATTATTTATGAGATACTAGAACTCGATGTAGCATGGACAGTTAGTTGCAAGTTAGAACTTGCAGTCATATGTCAGACAAGCCAAAAACTTTCACTTGGAGACGAGGAGAACAACATCATCACACCATTTACTGTTGCCTATTTTTCCTCGTACTTCCTCTCTAATCTGCGTCTGTTAAATATATTTAAATGATTACTTCACATGAGGGATAGCCTATTCTGCTCATACAATACCTAGCCCCACGGCATCCAGCACTTGGTTGCTACTTCAGCACCACCACAATACCAAAATATACTTGAAAGTTCAGTTCAGGTAACCTCTATGTCCCCAAACGTCAGTATTAAATTCCAGGAATATCAGCAGGTCTTCTCTGAAAGTAACAGGGCAAGGGAGCATCTGTAAAATATTCATGATGGCGAATAAGGGTTTACCTCATGATGAAGCCTTGTATCATTCATCCTGATCAGTACCCCATCAACTCGCAAGAAAAACCTCAACAGCACAAAAAAGCTGGAAGGCATAACTCTCTGCAAAAATAAAGATGTTTCATTCAGCATATTACAAAGTTTTACTTTAAGTATGTACTCATCTACATCAGATATTCACAACGAAAGATAGTTTGAGGAGCTTTCAGTAGTAAAGTCAAAATTTGGGCTGTTGATATGCTAACAGCTATCACTGGACAGCAGGGCAGACAGTGTCTCAAAAGATTCTTAGGCAGGATGCAGAAAGAGGGGAAAGATTGTTCCCTGAAGCAACTGACAGAAAGATTTCAAGACAACATAGTTTCCAGTAAGATTACATTTCTAAGAGCAAGGATAAAGAACTTTGCATTTTAAGCTTTAAATCCCAGAAGGAACAACATGCAAAAAGTGACTGCATTTTGCATACATTAGCCAACTGAGTCACCAAGTGTCTTGTATACACCTCTTAGTACTCACTATTTTTACACTCAAACTTGATACTCCATGATCATGAAGCTCATCTTCAAACAGAAGTACTTCTTCAAAAAACATAATTTGTTCCCTGGCTTTCAATTTCTCTGTATTTATGTGTTCTGTTGTAGGAACAACCTAAAGAAAAAGATTAAGAACAGTTAGCACACTAATTTGTTGCCAAGCTACACAAAGTTTGCCCTGATCTTTTAAATCCCACAGTTGCTAGTTTTAGAAAGGAAAAAGCTTTTAGGGCACTAAGCTTAAAACATCCCAAATTTTTAAGAGAAAAAGTTAAAATTAAAACCAAAGTTTCCAAGAGGAAACATCAATCAAAGCAAGAGTGGAAAATTCTGAATAAACTTCCCTCTGGGTCCAGGCTCAGTAGGGTTTCAGCTGCAAACAATTCTGCTCACTTTCTGTATTTCAAAACATTTGAAAATGCATCGTGCTTAACATACAAATGAGAAGTTCTGGGTTACAAACAACATTCCATGCATTTAGTATCTCTAGCCCACTACAAACCCTGAACAGGATACTAATAAAGCCTCTCCATAAAAATCAAGTACCTATACGTTTTCCATCTCATGGTCTCCATATACACTCATACACTTCTGCTTCCTAAAGACTACAGGCCAACAAGACATTGTTTATTTCTATGCTGCACTTTTAATTCCAGAATAACTCAAGTGATCTATAACTAACGCAATCCTAGTGAATTAATATAGATTATCAGCTTAGTAGCGAGCAATCTGTATACAGTAAAGAGAAGCTAGGAACTTCAGTCTTATTTTAAAGTAAATAAAGACAAGGGAGGGCCTGCGAGTTTAAATATGAGGAGTTACTGTTGTAGAAAAGCATAAAGCCATTGAAAGCAGTCAGATGCACATATCTGCTTAGACAAACAGGCAAGCAACAGAGAATAAAGGTACTAGGGAATTACACAGTTGATAGTTCTGTCGTGTGTGAGGAGCTCAGGGCATCAGAGGGGCACCCATGTGCTTTACTCTCTGACTAAGTCCTCACTAAGGGACACAACGGCACCCTTTTATACAATCCTAAAATGCCTTTTAAAAAAAAAAAAAAAAACAGCTATTAAAATAAGCCATAATTTGATTAGGATAACATGCCGAGAGACATGAAAAGCCCAAACTATACTTTCAAGTCAGAAACTATGAAACATGAAAGATTTTACAGCAGCCTATTGAAAGGTAAATGACAGCTTTAAGAAAAAGTGTTTGACTGAAACAATATGCGATCAGCATTTAACAAGAAAATGGTTACCTTTAATGTTGCCGTATCTCCCAGCAATGTTCCTTTGTAGTCTGTTGTGTAAGTCCAATCATATGGCTTGACAACTTCCTTAGTGTGCTCAGTCTCACTCCTGAAGTGAAAAACAGCATGCTTTGTAGTAATTCTTAATAAAATACAACCTCACATAAGATTATGTATTATGATTCCCACACTCTTCAAGAAGAAAAACACCAGCATTGCCTGTGCTGCAATGATGATGTCAAGACTTAATCATACAGTATTGCTTCTTTCACACATGTATCCATAATAAATTAGAAAACTGTTACCAGAATTCCTGTGCTAACACTATCTCAGTCCTATGATTGAAAATGAAGATTTTAGTTCAATGTTGTTGAAAAATTTGTATTTCAAGATAATTTTTTTCCTTAAGGAGGCAGAAAGCAATCTGCTGATAACACACGGCAATCATTAACACTGCTATTTGCCTTAGTTTTCATGACAGCTTTGATCTCTCTCTGTGCTTCACTTCTAGGCGCTCTGCAACTAATTTGGTAAATACTAAGCAGTACAATTAGTTCTCATGCATGGTAGTTGTTCTGCTATATTCCTAAGGCTAAGATTTTGAACATGTACAGCATTTTGCACTTTCAGATACCACACAATACAATCTTGTAATGCTCGATGCCCCATGAGTTCGAATAAACAGAAACAGCATTAAGCCATGTTAAACTTGTAGTTTATTTTAAGAAAGCCAAGACAAAACTGAAAAATATAGTTGACCCAATTTAACAGATAGGATGATCATGGCAAAGAAAAGCTAAGCGACTTCTGTGATCACACACTGTATCTATGGTAGAACCAAATGCAGCATGGTCTTCAAGAGTTCAGTCTGTTCTTTCAACTACTTTATGACAGTTTCACACACAACACACCAGTACTTGCCCACTGGTGATAAAATACTGTACCTGCTCTCTTGCCACTCCTCTGCACAAGCCACTTTGATCATACCTTGACAATTATTGACACACTTTAAAGCATCTGTTGCATTGAACTCAATTCCAAAACCATGATCATGCTGTATTCTTAGGATATTGTCGCCAAACATCATCTCTGGCAGGGAAGGCATGTGTAATTCATCAGCCAATCTGCACAGAAAAATAAAAGTCCCATGAAGAGAGATCACTCAGCTATAGTTCAGTGAAAGCAGTCCTTGCTTTGGAATAAGTATTCTTTAGACCATGGTAATTTAGAAGATACATCATCAATATGTTCTGCAAAACTTTGTTGTTTTCCCAGTTTAATCATTTGACAAGAATTGCAGAGTCATTGATCCAAAGTGACTTTTCCACCACAGTATTCCTGAAACATTCCTTCTCCATCAGACTCGTACAAAAGTCTCATGGGTGAGGAATGAAAAAAATATCCGATAAGTGTGAAGTAGCAGCTTTCAACCCGTTGCAACAAATCCCTGGATGGTCCATGAACTACTTCAGCAGGTGCCCAAAAGAAGTTTTAGGAATGAGCACTCATTGTCAGCAAGTTTAAATTCACTACACAGTGGTCCATACCTCCAAGTTTAGAAGCCTACAAAAACAGGCTGAAAACAACCCTGGCAGAGTATGTGAAAAGTGCAGAAGACACTACTGTGCTCTACTACTTTCCTGAGCTGGTAGACAATACGTACCGCTGTTTGTAACCTTAAGCATGAAAGCCACAGCCATAGCCACGGACCCAACTGAACAAAGTATGGCAAATAAGCATGATCCCTGCAGAAAATCTCAAACCACCCTATTTCACATTTTCTTTTACATCAATCTTTATACTTATTTATACCTATGTACATATATACATACACTATATATAAATACACACACACCCCCCACCACCACTTTACATACATACTGACCTTATTTACCAAAGGGCTTCATATACTTCTTTTCCTCCCTACCACTACCTACTTTACTTATCAAGATCAAAAAGAAATACGCAACATCTAGAGAGAAGAAAACTTTAGGAAATACACTAATTATATGGAGGCGAGAAACTGAAGTGTCCTAGTGGCAGCTTTCACATTGATAAGGCGGCATTCCTGATGAAAAGTGATTATTTCTGTAACCCTGCATACAAAAGAACATTACGCTAACCAAACTGAAACAAAAATAGCTAATTTGTAGACCCGGAGAATAAGATCCTATGTCTTCCCCAGAGAAGGCAGAATAATGTTACAAACTTGTCCATTCCATCAAGTGTAGGCCCCTTAACCTGTAAAGACCAACTCCAGCACAGAAAGGAGTTCTTGGCTATGGCACATTTAATCCTTCACCTTTCTGCAGAGGTTGCTGAGGGATTTTTGTGTTATATGTTTGCCAGAAATAAAACTCCTACAGATACTAATGATGTTCCCCAAGCAATAGAAAAGGCAAAATGCTGAGAGATACACATTATAAAAGGAAGCCGACTAAAAGCACTGCAACTGGATAGTTCTTGACTCTTCAAATTTGAAGTGGAGGAATTGTTTTGGGGATCTCAAAATCTTGGTACCAAGACCTACAGGCAAATGGCTAACTTTGGACTTCTCTTCCCTACCCTGCAAAATCCTCTGTGTTCTTTCACACTTGTGTTGCAGCTCTTGCAATGTTACTTTTCAGCCTTTTTCAACGCATTCTGAAAAACTGTGTGTCCCTCAAAAACATCTAAACAGATAAAGGTAATTTCTGAAAATTACAGAGATGACTGTTTATTTTAAAGTAGCTACAGGTAAAGAAACTGAATAGATCAGAGGATGAGTACAGCAGGCAATTTGGCTTCTAGACTAGCAGTTCAAGTCTCTCTCTTGTTTACAGATAATGAAGAGAGTTAACATCATCCTGATCTTAAGAAAAAAGATCTTCATTTTTAAGAGGTAGCATCCTACAAAATAAGTCCTCACAAACATGCCATAAAAATGGGATACTCTAATAATAGCCCTCCTTCCCCTGCAGGACACAGGTACAGCTTAGCTGGATCCTGAATCCTCATTACAGAAAAATGACTAAATCACAGGATTCAAGTTTTCTTATCTGTAGCTGCAAAAACCAAAGGACCACTAGTGAGCAGCAGTTGAGATTTTAGGCATTGAACACAGGATAAAGATGGAGGAAGGAACACAGTTTTTACCTGTTTTTAAGGCAGATATGCAGTTTTTAAAAAAAATCAGTATAACGCTGTTATGTTAAAAAATTTAACATTTACGTAGTTTACTATAATTGAAAAAAAAGCGTAACATTTCAAGACATGGAATTTTATCAAACAAATTACCCTTAGAAAAGTTAAAAGCAACATGAATGAAGATACATTTAACAAGACTAACAAGATTTCCATGTATGTATTCCAGAAACTGAAACCAAGAAGTATCTATCAAATTTAAGTGCCACTAAGGTCAGCTATGGTGCTACACAGCTGAGCTGTTCAGTTCCACATTAGCAAATCTGACTTAAGAACTTGATGCTGACGCAGGAGCATTTTCTCCAACAGTTTGACAGCAGTGGAAATTACTACTGCAAGGAGAGAGCAAATAATAAATTTTTAATGAAATCCACTATCTTGAAATAGCCATTACCACAAAACAGCTTATGACAGTCTGTGGGCTACGTTTAAAAGAACCTTAATCACGATTAAAAAGTAATTGAGAAAAAGAGGCTTCTAATCAGCAGGCTTCTGTTCACAGAGGTCCAGATCTCCAAATCCGTCAGCAATAATTAAAAACAAAATTCTGGAAACCATCTGTAACCCCAATCATCCCAGTTTCTCAAGCCAAAGAATCAAGCTTACCCTCACAAAAAAAGAGGGAACAAAAAACCCCGAGCTAGTAGAACAAACAGCGTCTCCCCTGCCCAGGGAATGTTATTTCTTGCGCAAGGCGACAAGGCGCCCCAAACCCCACCGCTGCCGGGGAGCGAGGTCCCAGCCCCGCGGAGGCTCCTCCCCGCGCCCCAGCCCCGGCGCACCCTGCAGAGGGGCAGCGAGCCGCGGAGCTACCGTCGCCTCGTCCCCCCCC